>CBVK0101913073.1:0-11258 GCA_900067695.1 Picea abies
GTATGTGTATGATTGCTCATTTGTTCATTGTTTATTTACTCTAAAACTATTGGATGATAATTCTATATTGATATAACACTTGCATTTTGTGTTTAAAAAGGATAATTGATCTATTATTGATTCACCCCCCCTCTCATTAATCCAACAAGAACCCTTAAGGTATGTTAACACCATCAAATACTCTTTATGGAAGGAAACACTCCATAATCCATGTTTTCTACAAGAAAATACAATCCAACACATTTCCAATACAAGAATACTCATGTGTATTTATACTTTCTCATCAGTATTCATTGGGGTCTATTGATGGGGAAGAATTCACCCTACAACATAAGAGATACTCCCCGGTGCAGGGTCCCAATTAGATTGTACACTTTTTGGTTTAGGAGACCCATCCAGAATTTGTCACAACTACCATTGTTGGTTATGAGGGTGAAAATTGGTGGTTTTTCAATGCAAATATGTAGATGAACACTATGTATAAAAATAAATCTAATATATTGATAATCTATCATATCCTATACTAGCTAGGAGCGAACTATAGCAACCAACTGAGTTGTAAATGAAACTAAACACTACCAGAAACCCCACACAGATAGTTGAAATGAAGGTGCAGAGTTAGAAACATGAGCATGCATATATATAACCAGAAAAAAATTCCAAATTATATTTTTGCATACGTTAACAACTCATGAGCTCAAAACTTGAAAATATAAGAAAGAATAACAATACTATAACATAACATTGTGTGTATCAGATTATTCTATCAACAAAAAATATTCTTACAGTCCATGTGATCAGCATACATTCTACTTGAAGAATTTTACAGCAAAATCAGCCACACACACAAGTCCTTCTCTCTTCCAAAAACTGGCCCTAAGGGATTCTCAATATTAATCAGCACAATATGTGTCCTTGAATTAGTTCTTGAGTTTATACAATGCTTGAAGAACCCTTTCTAAATGGGTCTCTTCTTCTATTTATACTCTTTTTCTTCAAAATATCGTGTGACTCTTTGTATTCCCTTAAATAAGTTGTTACAAAACTATTCATCTCCCTTCTTCTTGATGACAAGTATATAAAGAAAAGGGAAAATTGGGAGTAGTTTAGAAAAGACAAAATAGGGAATAGGTAATGGCAATTTCAAAATTGCTATTTTTTCCTTTTATGAATTCTTGTCTCATAGGTATGCTACCTAGATTTCCATTTGATCATGTAGGTATACGAGTCTATGGAATTCCAACTCTTCTATGGTAGTCATGTGTAAAGCTATGTTGTTATCGAGGGTATGTGTATCCTTTGATAGTGTACCCATGAATGCATGAACCATAGTATGGACCTTTGTCGGATGGATGAGGTGTTGTTCTATTAGCTTTGTTGTTACTATGGTGGTTGGCTCGGTGACTCTTTGTCTATCACTTGTGCTATCTTGTACCTTGTTGACCAATTCCTCCATTATAAGATTTTTTTCAAGCTCCTCTAGCTAGGGAAGTTGACACAACTTGAGTAGTTCTTGCACCACTTTGTGTATGTGTGAACAAATTGCTATTGAGCATGTCATTTATGTTTCTATCTTTTGTCTCATTTTTTGACAATGTTCTAGTGCATAGGCATTGATTTTTATTTCTCTGGGTGATGGATGATATAGCTCTATTGGTGCATCTGGGTTTTCTGCATTTGGGTTATCTGCAATCCATGTATCAACGTCATTCATGCCCTCCTGGATAATATTGAATTGTGTTATCTTGGTTTTCACATTGCTATGTTGCTTTATGATAATGGAAGTGAATTCCTAGAACATGTGCAGGTGTGCATACATGTCAATAAGGGCTTCTTCTAGCTCAATATTGACATGTTCCCTGCTTATTTTGAAATTACGGAGGCTTCCCTCATCTATATTTACCTACAAAAGATTTTCCTCAACATGCTTTATCCTTTATTATTGTTCCAAGTTATTTCGACATAGATTCTAGACATTGTCTTATGTGGCATTCCAAAAAGAGGATCCAGTTGAGGCTATAACTACTAAATATTTACTAACATGTTTTGTCATGAAGATTTGGGTAATGATTGATATCAGGTTTCCCCCTATTACCGATACTTTCTTCTCTTTTTCTTGCACAATTCTTCCTGATGCTTTGTTGTATAAGAACTTCCTCAGGTTGGGTACATCATTTGGAATGAATGGAGTATCGAGTCCCAAACTTAGTCCAATGGCACCAATTGTTTATATCTAAGGGATATTAGTGTCCATTGGGACTTTCTCACTATTGCTAGCCTCTTCAAATTTCTTTCTCTTCTCTTCTTCTACCTCTTTATCTACAACTTCCTTAGTTTCCTTCTCCAGTACTTCTTTCGCTCGTGCTGCTACTGTGACCTCTTTTGTTGCTTCCTTTTGATCATCTTTTCTTATGGGAAGTTGCCTTTGTTGTGGCTTCTCCTTCAGTTTTTTCTTTGGCTTCTTTATTGATTTTCCTCTTTTTCTTAGCAATAATGTTCCTTTTCTTGTGAAATTTCTCTTTCTTTCTCCTCTTTTTATCCACCAGTGTCTCTTCTTCCTCCGCTGATCTTGAATGTGCAGAAGTAGAAATTGGATATGTCTTTCCTACTACCTCCTCCTCTTCCTTCTTGATTTCTTATTCTCATGCTTTATCCTCATCCTAAATTCTCCTTAAGTGATTTCCCCATATTTTTAAGGTGAATTCATCATAATTTCTTTCACCAGAATGTACCTCCTCATCCTCCTAGATATTTGTTTTATATTCTCGAGGAAAGTCCACCTTGCTGAAATGATCTTTTACAACTCCCTTTGGGTCATGTCTCCTTAAAATATCCTCTCCAAGATGATGCAATCTAGAAATACATTTACTTCTTATTGCGATTTATTAGTATTTGAAAATGAGTAGAGCCTAACATACAATGGGATTGGTGGCCATATTTCCTTCTTGCCTCGGTATACCATTCCTCCTACTCCATGGATCTTTGTTTGATATTCCACCTTCTGGAGTACTAGATTGTCTGGTACAAACCGAGGGAGGATATGTGGGGCCTTCATTGTATCATACACCATGATATAAGTACCATGATCCATAAGGTTACAATCCCCATTCCTTTTTATGACAATTATTACTTTTTCGATCATACACGAGGTTGGTGTATTAAGTATAATCTCGTACAGAGGAGCCAAAAAGTGTTCGCATATTTTCTCATATTTTGTCTTGTATTTTTTCCCCCGGAGCACTTTGCAATATATGTGAATGTATTCATCTAATGGTTTCCATTTCCACCCCATATTTGGGTATTGGTGGGAAACACACATGATGTCCAATAGGTAGAAAGACATGTGGTGTTAGCATCGGAAGTCACTCCTGGATTGCTTGTAGGAGCAGAGCCCAACGCCCATCAATTTTATGTCACGGTTTTCTTAATGGGGTGATCAAATGGGTTAAGACCCGAGAAGATATAGCTTTAATTCAGAAAACCGGACCTGGTATGTAGAAAAGGTCTTGATCCAACTTCCATCAGTAAATGATTAAAGGGGTGGTAGATGGAAGACTTATGAGAAGGGTGGACAAGACTGCCTCAGGCAACAGGCCTTCGAAAGCTTGAGGATGAAAAACTCAGAAGCCAAGATCCTCTTGTTCCGGAGCTTCAAGGAGATGAGGGTTGACTCGACTGGATCCTCCAATTCCAAGTTGTTCAGCGTTAAGAAAATCATAGGAACCGATTAGAAACAATGTAACTATTATAGTGATCCAACCTACATCATCCTATAACAACTACAACTCGACTGGATCCTCCAATTCCGAGTTGTTCTAACACAGTAAACAAAGAGATGGAAGAGAAGTTGGCATCCATAAAGTAAGAAATCTCAAATGCCCTATACATTAACCAGAGCGATTAGCGCTTCATCAAAACTTTACAATTGGGATCTTTGCTCAACCATCGATACTTTACAAAATATAAAGATTGAGTTTATATACTCATAGAAATTCGCCTAACAGAGGCATGCTCAGTCATCCAAGGCTTGGTGTCCTTTCATCCAAATTTGGATAAATATCCTTCGTCAGATGCCATCTTAACTGTGCATGGCTCCTGTAAGGGGAGTAGCTGAGCCATTAAGAGCCAAGTTTAGCGTGCGCGGACCTCCTCTGGCTAATCAAGGACTGGGCATGGCCTCTTTGGAAAAATGGTACACAGGACCCTCTTGAGCAGACTGCTAGCCAGGCTCTCCATATCTTGCACTTAATGCATGAAGAGAGGTTTCAACCACTCCCTCTTACCTTCATTTACTTCAAGCGAAAACTAGGCCTGAGGTTGGATCAAATGGCACCCAGAGTAATGCGATGAAATTTTCGGCGACTGGACCCGACGCCTTTGGCCCCCTTTGTGTAACTCTTTTACTTCCTAGGTGAACACGGGCTATGAACCTTTGTTTACTCTCAAAGGAGATTTTGGCATTCATGAATAGGAAGGAGCTGATCCCTGTCCCTTGAAATCGCGATGAGCGAAATGCCGAGATGGCTTGAATTGGCGACACGCGTCCCCCTAGATCTGACGGCTCTAAACTCACCTGATGATGTTGTGGGCCCCAAGTCCTGGACACTCTCATTGCTTCGTGCATCGGGGATATGAGGGAGCTACTTCTTGCGCTTCAAAATCGCAATGGGTGAAAAGGTAGGGAGCCTAATCATGCGCCAGGTGTTCATTTTAGATGGACAACTGAGACTGCCCCTCGATACTGTGGTCCCAACTTTAAGCACTATCGGCATTTCGGGGTTTGGGGTTTTGAGATGTACCACAACATAAAACCTTCACCCTTTGAACTCACGACTGCCAAAAATTCGACGTGACCAGATCTCGTGCCACGTGTCCTTTGGGATGAATGGCCACCATCCATTCCTGCACATGATATGGGCACTATCCATTGCGCTAACCTCGGCGTAGCTTTGCTAACCATGATTTCCCGCCAACCATTGATATGTCCCTTTGGATGAATCCTGATTGTTAAAATCAGACTGCTTGCTCGCTTGATTTAGGCCCAAAATGGATTTCTTCTATGAGCTGCGCTCGACGCTCATCGCGCCACTTGTGGACCTGATCGCTCTTATGCTACGGATGAGAAATGTTGCTAACATTAGGCTCCATGGGGGATAGATTCATCCCTGTGATGCTCTAAGGACTCATTTTGCAGCTTCAGTGCCTTGCTGTTGGGCTATGGAATCATTTACTAAACCGAAACAATAAAAGTAAAAACAAAGAACAAAAAGGATAATATTTACAAAACATAGGAGCCACCGAAGCCTCAGACAAAACATTTTTTGAGAAAATGCCCATTTACTGGGTTGCTGAAAACTTCTTCACCTTCCAAATCTTGAAACCTATACATGTTATTTGAGAAAGTCTCAGAGAATTTGAAAGGGCATATCCACGGGGCTTCAAGTTTGTCATGTTTTCCCTTATCCTTCTTAGGAGCATCCCATTTCAGCACCAGGTCTCCTATCTGGAACCGCTCCTTCTTGGCCTTCTTATCGAAAACCTGCTTGATCCTTTGCTAATGGTCCTGAATTCTATACATTGTATGCTCCCTGGCCTGTTGGACCTCCACTAGCTGATGAATCCTTCTGACCATGTCATCAGGCTCCTCCTGATGATCCTGGACAAATTTTGCTACAGGAATGGCTAGATGAGAAGGAAAAACAGCCTCTACTTCATAGACTAATTGGAAAGGAGAGACGCCTATAGATCTCTTTGTGGTCACTCGGTCGACCCATAGAGAAAATTTCAATATGGAATGCCAGGCCTTCTTGTTGTCTTCCAACAACCTTTTGATGATCCTTATCAAGATTTTGTTGGAGGATTCTGCTAAACCATTGCCCTGGGGATAGTATGGGGTGGAGTGAATCAGTTTGATCCTAAACTGCTCACAAAACTTGGCTAACGGCTCAGCCTTGAAAGTAGTTGCGTTATCAGTGACAATCTTACTTGGGCAGCCGAACCTTGTGATGAGATCTTCGAGGAATCCAATGATTACCTTGTGGGAAGCACTCCTGGTGGGGACAACTTCAATCCACTTGGCAAAGAAATCTGTAGCAGTTAGGATCCATCTGTGCTGCCCACTGGAAGTGGGGTGAATTTCACCAATGAAATCTAGGCCCCATTGCTGGAAAGGTCCTGAAACAACCACAGGATTCAATGACAAGGACTTGAGTTGTTGCTTTCCTGCAAATCTTTGACATTTGATGTAGGCCCTGACCCTTCTGTAGATGTCAACAAATAAGGTGGGCCAATAATATCCAGCCCTGAGGATTTTGTGGGTTGTGGCCTTCTAGAAATGGTTCCCTCCACATAGGCTGCTATGAAATTTAGCCATGATCATATCGGCCTCTTGTGAATTCATGCATTTTAAAAGCACCCCCAGGGGGTCTTTCCAGTACAAAATTTGATCGATAAGGTAGTATCTGACTGCCTTGAGCTTCAGAGCTCTTGCTTTATTTCTTTACAGACCATCTCGAGGCTGAAACTCTTGCAGAAAGTATATGACATCCTTATACCAAGGACATCGAGCCAATGGGGGCTCCTTTTGAGGGTCTCTTTCAGACAACCAATCCTGCTGAATTATTGAGCATTCGTTTATGAAACTTAACCCCAAATCTTGGCAATTGGCTTCAGCCAACAACTTGGCTAAGCCCTGACCTTTGATCAATTTGGTGGGCTTTATTTCGAAGTCAAATTCCAGAATTCTGGCTATCCACTTACTCCTTCTCCCGTCTATGTCAGACTGGATAAGAATGTCTTTAATAACAGCTGAGGGGACATAAGCGATGATTTTTTACTGCAGGACATAGATTCTAAATTCCTTGAGAGCCTTTACCAGGGCATAGGCCTGCTTCTCCATAGTGTCATATCTGACTTCAGCATCACTCAATGATCGGCTGAAATAGGCAATAGGCTACTCTAGCCCAATGTTGTTTGTCTGTAGTAAAAATGCGGCCACCGTGTCAGGTGAGGCAAAGGAAAAAATAACGAAACCCTTTGAGTAATCAGGGATAATAAGCAAGGGGCTTCAGTCAGGGCCTTCTTTATCTGCTCAAAGGAGTATCATGATTCATAAGTCCACCTCACTCCATTTCCTTTCCTTAACACGGTTGTTATAAGTTTTACTTCCTCAACAAAGTTAGGCACAAACCTCCTCAGAAAATTTATCTTACCAAGGAAAGATTGGACCTCCTTCTTGGACCTCGGGATTGATAAGGCTTGTATTGACTCAACTCTGTTAGGATCGATCCTTACTCCTTCCGCTGATACTATGTGGCCTAGCAACTTTCCCTCCTACATGGCGAACAAAGACTTCTTTGGATTTAATGAAATGCCAAAACTCTTTCATTTCAGAAAAACCTTCCTGAGATGACAACCGTGTTCTTTATCAGAATTTGAAAACACTATGATGTCATCCAGATAGATGACCACAAATTTATCCTTTTCCCCAACGAAATCTATGTCCATGGCACGCTGAAACGTTTCCCCTGCATTCATTAATCCAAACGGCATCTTGGGGTACATGAATGTGCCCCATGGAATGGTAAATGTCTTCTTTTCCCTGTCCTCAGGTAGAACAGAGACCTGATTGTAGCCAGAGAAACCATCAATCATGGACATCTTGGAAGCTCCTGTTACCCTCTGCAGTATGTGTTCCATCTTTGGTAAGGGGTAGTTATTCTTTCGTGAGCTCCTGTTCAGGTTTCTGAAGTCTACATACAGAGCCGGATCTCTCCACTCTTTTTTCTTATTGGCAGTCGACAGATTTTCAAAGATGGCACATTTCATACCATGCCAGAAAACCAGTGACACAACTCATATTGTGAACCTGTTTTTTAAAGAGGTCGTTAGACTTCACATTTTTCCAAGGAGTATCATTTATGATCGAGATACCAAGTTCGTAGGACATTTCTAGAGGACTTTGTGGAAGAAGTTGGGGACAAGTTTGTCTTTCAGCTCAACGTTTCATCCTCAAATGGATGCGCAAAAAAAAGTTGTGAACAAGAGCTTGGGATATTTGTTGAGGAGCCTAGTGACTAAGCACCACAGTCAATGGGATCACATTCTGCCATAGGCGGAATTTGCTTACAATGATTCATTCAATAGAAGCACAGGGCACAGTCCATTCTAGATTGTACATGGAATGAAACCAAGGGGAGTTTCTGAATTGAGAGATTCGAAACAAACTAAATATAGGAGTGCTAATGCAAAGGACTTTACAGAAGCAATGAAAGAGCTTCACAGCCGAATAAAGGAGAGATTGCAGAGTTCAAATCAAGAATACAAGCACAGCGCAGATCAACACAAACAAGAAATTCAATTTTAAGTTGGTGATATGATTCTTGCACATCTGAGGAAGGAGAGGTTCCCAAGGGGAACATATAACAAACTAAAGATGAAAAATATTGGACCATGCAAGATCGTGAAGAAATTTGGGGCAAACGCATATGAGATTGAATTACCCGATGGGGTCGGAATTTCACTGATATTCATTGTTGCAGATTTGTACCCTTACAGAGCTGAAGAAACAGGAACAGAGGATGAATAGACAGAGGTTCAGTGTGTTATCACGCCATAAATTATGGGAATCAGTCTTCTGACTAATATATATCTATCTCAAGCACTACGTGTTTGCTCACAATGCTCGGCGAAGGCGGCTGAAACACCCGACACTGACCAAGCCTAAGATGGAGGCTTGCGCGCGACCTTCAAAGTGAGTTTGGTGCATTTTTTACGAAAATTTGTGGATTGATTTGAAAGGCATAAAATGGTTATTCTTGTGAGTAAATGTAGAATGGGGTTTATTAGCCATTTTTGGTAAATTTATCAAAATATAAAAACTGGCCTTTGCCTTTATGCATAGTTTTATTAAAAAATTATTAAAATGTCCAGCAAAAGAATATATTAGCCGAGGGCCAATCTCCAAGCAGCATTCAACACACAAGCGCACGCAAAGCCAACACCAACACCAAAGCCCGTGCCTTGAGCTCACTACATCGAATTATCTTACAACCATCGGCATATAACAATACTCTTATGTGTTTTGCTCTCGTGAATGTGGGATATTTCCCACAGAGAGCCAACAAAATACATCAAACGCAGTTTTAAAAACGCGGCCAAGTGTTTGAATCAGTTACAAGGTGTCTTATGCAGAGGAGCTGCCAGGTTTAGGTGTCAAGGAATTGAGAAATCTTGAAGATTCGAATTTACAGGAAGGCTTGATTAGTGTATTGCCATATGCTTGTGTGGAAAGGGTCGAAGGGGGTCGCAGATTGCATCATCTAAATGGACAGTGAAGGTTTGTGATTTTCGGACTGTTCTGGTTGAAGCACAATACATTTCTTTCTCCAAAGTAGACTGCTGGAACAACTGAGTGGATAGATCCTGAAGTTTTACGTAATGAACCATCCAATGAAAAGTGTGATGTGTTTAGCTGTGGTATAACATTGTGAGTGTTGGCATGCAGAAGAACTCTAGAACATGTTTTCTGATGATAAAATATGGGCGTCATGATAACTTGTCATAAATAGAGCCCAAGATTTTATGCAACGAGTTGATTTATTTGTTTCTAAACAACATTTTGACTTGTTGGATGATATCATTTGTACTTGGCTGATATCGGAGTATGCTATAATCGAGCCTCAATATGTTTATCATATACCAAAAGTAGTACAAGTGAATGTTGTCCGCGTGCTTTCTCAAAAGGATGAAAGGGATATGAAGCCCAAGCTTTGCACCGATCTCAAACTGAATCAGGTTATTGATCGAAATGTTGAGGAGTTATCTGGAAGAGAATTGCAGCGGCTTGCTTTTGCAGTAGTTGCAATTCAACCTACTGAGATATATATGTTGGATGAATCCTCAAATTATCATGATGTAAGGCAACGGCTTAAAGCTGCACTAGTAATCCGGTCCTTGCTCAGGCCCAACAGCTACGTTATTGTTGTCGAGCATGATCTCAGTGTCCTTGGTTATTTATCAGACTTTATTTGTTGTCTGTATGGGAAGCCTGGGGTCTATGGCATAGTAACATCTCCATTTGCAGTCAGAGAAGGGGTAAATATCTTTTGGCTGGTTTTGTGCCTACTGAGAATCTTCATTTCCGAGAGAAATCGCTTATGTTCAACGTTGCAGAGATTCCACAGGAAAGTGCAGAAGAGATAACATCCTATGCACGCTACAAATACCCAAGTATGTCTAAAACATAGGGCAATATCAAACTTCATGAAGAGGAAGGAGAATTCACTGATTCACAGATTGTTGTAATGTTGGGAGAAAATGGAACAGGAAAAACCACCTTCATATGTATGCTGGCTAGATTTTTGAAACCAGATACAGTTGAGAACTCAGAGGTGGAGATGCCTGAATTTAATGTGTCTTACAAGCCACAGAATATCAGCCCAAAGTTTCAGAATACTGTGGAGAGTTGCAGAGAGTAGCTATATGCTTATGTCTTGGCAAGCCTGTAGACATTTATCTCATTGATGAGCCAAGTGCGTACTTAGATTCTGAACAGCGTATTGTGGCAGCAAAGGTCATAATGCGATTTATTCTTCATACCAAGAAGACAGCTTTTGTGGCCGAGCATGATTTTATAATGGCGACATGTTTGGCAGACAGGGTTATAGTATATGATGGGAAACCTTCTATGGATTGTTCTGCCCATGCTCCGCAGAGTCTATAAACAGGAATGAACCTCTTCCTATCACACCTGGATATTACATTTAGTCGGCCCTGTATAAATAAATTAGATTCCACAAGGACTGAACGAACATTCTAAACAGGGAACACCTGGCAGTTAGAGCACAGGTGGCAGAGCAGTGAGAGCGCAGGTGGCAGAAATTATACAGAGGTGGCAATTTTAATCTCATGAATGTCAAATGAAAGGGTTTCGAAGGTTAAAACCCACGTACATTAACCCTATGTCACCCCCCACCTCATACTCCATCCACCTCACCCTTCCACTACCCAACTCCCCCTTACGTCACCCCCCACCTCATACTCCATCCAACTCACCCTTCCACTACCCAACTCCCCCTCACGTCACTCCCCGCCCTCCCCACCTCACCATCCACTAACTCCCTCCATACTCCCACCCCCTAAAACTCCCACACATTTTATACCTCGTACCCCCTTATCCACTCACCAAGAGATTAATCAACGTGCACGAATAATTCCGAAGGCCCCCCCACCTTCCGGAATTTAACGAAAGGGGGGGG
>CBVK0101913081.1:0-11388 GCA_900067695.1 Picea abies
CTCTTCCGATCTCACTCGTGTGGAAACAACAAGACCTAGAAAACTCTGGCGACCACTGGATGCATAGCATAGTTCCAACTCCTTCCTAACAAGAGGTTGTAGTCAAGAGGCACATCAACCACTTCAACTTAGATGCACACGGTCTTTCCCCCTAGTTGCACGGTGAAAGAAGGAATTATTCCATTTGGTCTGAATGAATGACCATCGAAAGCGGTAAGAATAGTAGGTTATGGAGACAAAATGGGTTGGCCAATGGCCTTCCAACACGCCAACGATATCATGCATGTCGAGGCACCCTCATCAACCACCATGTGGAAAATGTTCCAGGTAAACGATTTCATGGTGTAATCCACTACTATTTGAAATGCGACATGGTATGGGAGATGAGGTTTCAAGTCGGTTGTATCAAGCATGATCGTTCCTGGATTACAGGTCTCAGTAGATCCTAAGGAATCTAACAAAGCCTTTCTCTACGAAGGGCAGTTCTAGAGGACCTCCAAAGCATACATTGCACAAGGGGTTTGTGACAAATTCTCCACCACATAGTAAGTCTAGGCGGCCCTCGTGTTTGGATTGTGGGAAGCTTTCTTGAATGCCCCTTTCGGGATGTGTGTCATTGTTTCTCCCAACGTCTTCTCGATCTGGAGAGGAACATATGGGTTTTCAGCTTCTTTACCCTTCTCAAAAATGTTTGGCATTCTATAATCGTGTGTCCTAGTCACTATGTGGGCATCACCTTTCAACATATAAACATTTGAGGTCGACAGATTACTAGACGACGAAGGGGGTCCCTGACTGCACCCTTCTGTGTTCGAAAAGGCTTGAGTTAAATTTTGCCCATGTGGAAATGGGTTCGTTAACACAACAGATTGTTGCTGCGCCAATAACTTCTGGGCCTCCGCAAGCCGAGGGCACAGCTGAGTCGGGTGGTCTTCCGAGCAAAGGTTACACGGATGCTTCAACATTTTTTTCTCTATGTTGCCCCTGCCAGCATTATTGGTGGGTTTCTTATCCCCCTTCCCTTCTTTCATTGTTTCTTCTTTTCGCCAGCTTGTTGGTTAGCCTTCAGGTTTGTCAATTACACACTGTGTACATCTAACGTTTGAGTAGGGGGAGTAGCCGAACCAATGGTTTGGCTGGACATTGTTTGTTGTATCGACAATTTTTGAAATTGATTCGATAGCTGATTAGCAGGCTTTGCTTATGCTGAACCAATGATACCATCGATATGTGGTCCAGACTTTTATCTAGTCTTGTCAAGAATGGACCATGGCGCATCTAGCAAAACTTCGTAATGTAAACCAGACTGAGAGTATATCAGTTCTAGTTGTTGATCTCTCACTATCACTTCTTCCTTGGAAAACACTCTCGACGTTGCAACGTCTTTGGATAACTAAGGTACCAAAGACTTAAGGAACCATTCCAGCAGAAAAGCCGGTGGGACTGGTACTTTAATCAAACTCTTTTGATGCCACCATTCTCGGATTTGATTTGAGATATGGTCAGCCTTTGTTTTCTCAAAGTTGGTCAGAAACTCAGTGTGGGCATCATATCTCACAAGTAATTGGAAATAATTAAGAAAAACCATTGCTAATTTGCCAAAAGTAGAGTATCTTGAGCGGTCAAGCTCAATGTACCATTTTGTGGCACTCCTGATAAGAGTGCATTGAAACAGATGCAACTGGACAGAGTCGTCTCTCAATGAGTTGGATGAGCACCATAGGTGAAAGGTGGTCACATGATCGCCTGGATCTTCATTAGGCTTACCTTCGAGCTTCGGAATGTCTGAGGGAAACTTGGTCGGCATGGGAGGCCAACGCGGATCATGATAGATTAGGTCATTTAACAATCTTGACAAGTCTAGCAAATGCGACATTGCCAGAAAAGTTAGCTTAAGCTATTGAGTATGTACAAGAGGAAAGGAGCCTGGATTTTGACTAGCACCAGGTTGTCAGAAAACATTAGGTTTTTGACCAGGGTTCTGGTAAATACCATGGTCGTGGCCAACGTACGGATACTGCATTTGTTGAGATGTCATCAAATGACTCCCGCAATTGGACGTTGAGGGCTAGGAAGGGATTTCTCCCAATGCTGTGTTCTAATGGTTCTGGAAAGGGTTGTCCCCTGCCGATCCGACGGGCATAGGTATTGATCCTTACCCGGGGTTCCATTAGCCATGGAAGGGGTTTCTCTTAGTTGGCATCCCTGACGAGGGGATTGATCCATGGCATAGATTCTAGGGTCCTTGAGAGGTGTTTGCCCCTTGTGCAAAAATAGTACCCTGCATAGGATTTTGTGATCCAAAACCAGGGTTTCCCCTGATTAAGACAGCAGCTATCAAGAATGCATTGTTGCCAAATGTGCCAAATAAAGAGAATGACAAAGAACCCACTGGCATGGTTTTGGAAGAAGTTCCTTGACTACCTTCTCCGAACAAGCTGTAGTTCATTTTCGTCCAGACGGGCTGCTCGGGAGCATCGCTTGGTGAGGGGTACGACAGAGGTATATGACACCCACCATAAGGGAAATCATTATAAGGGGATGAGGTGCCCCCCATGGACCCTTGCAGAGGAGCCTTAGAGCTTCCTGCCACCAAACCCATGGTCGGTAGGCTGGAGTAGGAGAGGATAGAGTTCGTATCAAATCCAGAAATCCTGTATGAGAATAGAGGGCCTGTCGCACTCTGGGTAAACAAAGCAGTGATCGTCACCATCGACGGAATCGAACCACTACCCGAAGTAGAGGTGGTCGATACCATGGTGGTCCAGACTGGCGAAGGTGGGTTAAGAGGCGGAACACCCCCTGTAGTGGCAGTCGTAGAGGGGGTGTGAGGACTCCCTGATGAAGTAGCAGTGTTTGCTTCCATAGCTTCTTGCAAGACTATTTGATGCTCGCGATGAGTTACCCTTGGGGGGGACGAATTTTACCATGATGGGCACCAACAAGTCAATGATTGGAGAATTGGCTGGACCGAGAGATTTCGCTCCAAGGTCAGAAACAGTAGGCTCCTCTGGATGCGAGATTTCTTCTCTCGGGGATGGCATGGGTGTAGTTTCTTGTGGCCTAGTCGCCTCAAATGACCCTAGTGGTGGTGGAGGTGGCTCTATATCAACCGGGGACAGGCCCTCAAGCCTTCACGACCGAAGGAGCTCTTGATCTTCTACTTTGTGAGAAGATTAACGACACACTAGGTCTTTTACTAATGGTGAAACCCAACACAGACTAGAAAGAGTTCTTATGAGATAAAGCAATCAAACCACTAGCTAATTGGAAGAATGGTTACACCAGCCAACACTAGAGAAACTTACCGGTGCAAGTACAACTTGAATACGGAAGCACCCTCCAGGTATACTCTGCAAAGTGTGGCCCGATGTCTACCCTAGGTACTACGGTATACCCCCATAGTCACCTATTTAAGTCACTAGAATAAAGCCAACTAGGTTGCCAATGCGTGAAGAGTCACCAGGTGGGTACAGTCTACAATCGGGTGGACCGCAATGAGCAGGGTATCAAGCCCGAAACCTATCGAGGGTATCGAAATCAAGTGTTTCAAAAGATGACTGAGGACCTTGAACGGATTCGAGACACACGAAACTCCGTGGCAAATACGATCAACAAAATCCCAAGACAAGTCCTTTATATGCGATCCCCACTACGCTTAGTTTGGCTTTGGAGGGGTCCCAACTGAGGACCTCGTGTTTAGCCCCTGTGTTAGAGGGGGTTCCCGGATAACTTTCATGTTTAATAGAATTTTCACACTCCCTAGCTCAGACTCGTATGTTTGTTTTGTAGCCTTGAAGAGTTTCCTCTCCAACCTAAATCAAGGTTCTAGCCTAGACTAGTTGATGGACCCTACAATATAAAGTCTAATAAATTTTAATTAAGTTTTAATTTTAAGTGGCTTGTATTAAGTCAAGGAAATGGAAATGAAACTAGTGGTGTATTTTAAGAGACGAAAGAGAAGAGAATTAAATGAAATTGAAAGCAAACTACTTCTTTTTTACAAATAAAGATTTGCAAATTTAAACTCTTTAACCAACTTTTCGTAACTACTTTTTCTAAGATCTTTTAAAAGAAAAACCCAAAAAAAGATTATGCTCGACTACGAGCTACTTAGTGTTCTAAGCATTCAGTAAAGAACTTAAGAAATCACTCTTTCTCCTGATAAGCAAAGACAACTAACCTAACTACTAAACCAAACAAAGAAATAAAAACTTTTTTTTTTATGCTTCAAAATAAGAAACTTGAAATGACTTCTTTTTATTTTCTTCTAAAGCAAGTAAAAGGGAGAAAGTGAAGACAAGACAAGACCAAAAATTGACTTCAGGTCTACTGCGAATCACAGGGAGTCACTAACGATACTAAACAAGCTGATCAGAAAAGACACACAAACTCGTCTCAAACCCTTACAAAGAAAACACAAGAAATCTTGATAAAGATAAGCTAAACTGACGTCAAACCCAGGCTACAAACTGTAAAAACAGAGACCAGTACTAGATCAAGAAACCCCTAAGAAGTATGACTTCAATCAGGGAAGAGATTGACTGCCTCTTCTTTCAGAAAAAATTTATTGACACAGGCACGCAACTAACACTTAAGAAGCCTATGTATGTATGCGGGCTATCTAAAGGTAGGGCACGTATGTATGCATGTAGACCCACTGCAGGCCGCGTACACCTCTGTAAATTCTCAAAAATAAAACTATCAGTCAGGATGACAAGGCAGGGATTACTGGTATGGCAGACAAGAATCCCTTAAAGACTCAAAAACTTACAGAAAACTCAAAAAAGGTAATCAAACCAATTAAAACACCCAAAATGATATCCCCTAAAAACCCTAGAGGCTTCCCCAGTATGGTCGCTAATTATTCTATAGTGGGAAAACCCCCCTATGGACTACACTAGGGTTCAACATGTAGGCAGAGCTAACCGTCTAAAGTCTCCTACTTTTTAACAACTACCCAAAATACATCCCACATTCATGCATAAAACACAAGGTAAAAAGATATGGTAACTCTACCTTAAACTCCGTGTCCGGTGTTGATCCTTTTGCGTTCGATTGTTCCTCGACTACAATTCTCCTCCCAAGGCTGACCTACACTCATAAACAGACAAACAAAGAACTACGAGCATGCATATTATATATGAATTAGTGGGTTAGATGTCGTAATCAAATATAAATCAAACATAAAAATTGAACACATCATATTAAGGACAGAAAAAACATTCCTTTTTATTAATCTCACAAAGTTACTTACAATGAGATCGGTGACTGCTCCTC
Organism: Picea abies; assembly: GCA_900067695.1. Taxonomy (NCBI): domain Eukaryota; kingdom Viridiplantae; phylum Streptophyta; class Pinopsida; order Pinales; family Pinaceae; genus Picea; species Picea abies. The sequence continues at coordinate 5,281 of CBVK0101913081.1, forward strand.
GAACCTAGTCTGGGTTCCTCTTCACCAAGATCCAACTGCGCTTCCACGTATCTTTCTCCTCTTCAGCTCTCTCTCCAGGGAAAAGATAAGGCTTTGCTATAACCCTAAATTGCACCATACATGCTTACCTGGCATCAGGCCATCTCAGATCCCTTCTTTGCCAAAGCACTGCTAAGCAACTCTTTAAAAAACCTATTTTATAAGGGCCCACGCACCCTACTCCATTACTGCACGCGGGTACACGCTGGCTAACCTAAAACAGCCCGTGTGGACTGACAAAAGCATGAAAAAAGGAAAGTTGTCGATGGAATACATAGCTCTGGGTGAGTTAACTGAAACTCCCAGTCATGCATGGCTGAGAGTTCATCCAAATACCTAACTTCTTCTAGCCTATAAAAGAAGGGCTAGGGGTCCCATTTGGAAGAGGAAAAATATAGCAAAGAAACTCTGCCCATTTGCATACTCCCATTGTCCCAACCCTTTAGCCTTCCTTGTGCCAGAAGAGATACCAAGCAAAGACGTTGGAGGACAGTTGAAGAGGAGCCCAGGATCAGGTTCGCAACGCGGTGGCCGGTCTCGACTTTTTGTAAGTTGACTCATTCAAAGTAATAAAGAAAATGCTTTTCCCGTCCCAATTCATGAGTTATTCATAATTTGTTAAGTACATGTTTGAATCTCTAACCTGTTAGTCTATAGGTAAGATGCATGTGTAGTTGTTACTTGTCTTGTATGCAGGTCAGCATTGGAAAGGAGAACTGTGAACAAGTGGTCAAGTGCGACAAGGGATCGACATCAAATTCCCGGAACGAGGTAGGTTGATCTAGCCATGTTTTACTAAAAAGAAATAGGATTTAAGTCTGGGGACGAAGGTAGAAAGTAGATTTTCTCTTGGTCATATATGCATGCAAAGAATAACCCTATTTGCTAGTTCGTAAGGAGATTTCCCTAACAACAGAATTGGCGACCATACTGGGGAAGTCTCTAGGGTTCTAGGAATTTTATTTTTTTTGGGTAGTTTTTAGAAAAAAACTAGTTTTTCTTGCTAGTTTTTTTTAGTTTCTGTAAAGTCTGAGCTAGTAGAGAGTCTGGTTTTCCATACCAGCTTTCTCTGAATTGTTTAACTGTGTTTTTTCGGGACCCACAGAGGTACACGTGACCTGCAGAAGGTCTGCACGCGTGTACCCGCGCCCTACTCTCTTACAGCTCGAGTGTGAACGCTAGCTGAAGAAGTAGCAATAGTGTGTAGAGTTCAAAGAATTTTTGAGGTAGTCATCCTCTTCCCCATCAGAATCAGACATTCTCTGGGGTTTTCTGGAATTTTGTCTGAGTCTTGGTTGTTTGCAGTCTTATCTTAGATTGTTTTGCTTTATAAATTTTTCCTTACATTGTTTGTTTTTTCTGTTAAAAAGAGTGTCCAAGCCTTCAAGGGATCCTGGTTATCAATATCAGTGGTCTCTTCTTGGTTTGAGTTGTCTATTTTTTATTTTTTCTCAGAGTTTAGAGATACACACGGACTGTACAAGGTCAGCCCGCGTGTACATGCCCTCTGTCTCTATACAACTCGCGTCCGCACGCTTGCTTTTGGGTTATCAGTAGAGTGCTTGGGCAGGATAGTTTTTGTTGGGGGTAAGGCAGTCATCATTTCCCTTGATGAGAGTTATACCTCTCAGGTATTTGAATCTCTGTCTTAGCAGTCAGTCGCTTAGGGAATCTTAGCCTTCACTTGCTTTTTCTCATTTTAAAAAGATGTCATCAAAAAGAATTTTTTTTAGGGTTTTTAGACAAGTGTGAGAGTCACTTTTTGAGTTGCTAGTGTGTGATTTTTGAAGTGATTCTTTGTGATCTACGATTTAGGCCAGAATTGTTTTTCTTGGTTTTTTACTTGTTGGGATTTTTCCTTTTTTGCTTTATCAACATTTAAATAAATAAATAAAAATTCTTTCATTTTCTTGTTTGGTTGAAGAGTCTGTTTCTGCATTATTAGCCAGGCAAAAGTCGTTATTTCATAATTTTTTGCAGTTTACTTAGATCATAAGTAGCTTGTAGTCAAGTGAAATTTCTTTTGAGTTTGCCGTCCAAAATCTTAGAAAAGTTAAAATATATATATTTTGAAAAGTTGTTGAAATTTTGCATTAAGTAAAAGTTTTTTGTTTCCAGCTTTTTTATTCATTTTTGCTTTCATCTTTTACACATCATCAGTTTCACCTTCATACCCCTTGACATAATACAAATCCATAAAATTAACACTAAATCTAAAATTTATTAGACTTTTATGTTTGTAGGGTTAACCAACTAGTTCAGGATTAGAGCCTTGGATTAGGTTGGAGAGGAAACTCTTCAATGACATTTAAAATAAAACATTGGAGTCTGAGTTAGGGAGTGTCAAAGTCCAGTATCATGAAAGTTATTTGGGACCCCCCTCTAACATAGGGGATAAACATGAGGTCGCGTGAGGAAAAGTAGCAGAGATAACCCCTCCAAAGTTGGACCTATCATAGTGCAGAACACATATAGAGGGCTTGTTTTTGGATTCCGTCGATTGCATTTGCCATGGGGCTTCGTGGGTCTCGAATCCATTCGAGGTCCTCAGTTGTCTTCCAGACCACTTTCTTTCGATACCCTTGACATGTTTCAGGCTCGATACCCTGCTCATTTTGGTCTACCCGACTTTCGGTTGTACCCGCCTAGTGACTATTCGCGCGCTGGCAACCTAGTTGCCTATCTTTTTTAGGGACATACACAGGTGACTGCAGGGGTATACCATGGTACCTAGGACAGACATCAGGCCACGCTTTGCAGAGTATACCTGGAGGGTGCTTCTATGTTCGAGTTGCACTTGCACCGGTAAGTTGCTCTAGTGTTGGTTGTTGTAACTGTTCTTCCAATTAATTTAGTGTTTGTCTGTCTTATCTTCTAGGGACCTTTTTTTTACTGTGTGTTACTTTTGAACGTTTAGACTACCCTAGAGTGTCTTTAATCTTCTCAGAGAGTGGAGGTTCACGAGCTCTTCCGGTCACGAAGGTTTCTTGGCCTGCCACCAGTTACACTGGAGCCACCCCCACCCCCATTAAGGCGAAAGCTAGACCAACAAGGGTCTTTTGAAGTGATCGGGTCACAAGAAATTGTGCTCGACCAACTTCCGGAGGAATTGACCGTTTTGGACCTTGAAGAAAATGCTCTTGGCCCGTTTGAAACCCCAACCACTGATTTCTTGGCACCTTTCATCGTACCAATTCAATTTTACGAGCACCAGACAGTGTTGCACATAGCAATGGAAACAAACGTTGTTACTCCTTATGGGAATTCTTCAATTCCCACTATGGTTGTCACCACAAGAGATTTCACACCTCCTAACCCACCATCACCAGTCCGAGCCACCATGGTCTTGACTGCTTCTACATCGTACAGTGGTCTGATCCCTTCTTTGGCGGCGGCCACAACCCCTTTCACACCAAGTGCGACAGGCCCTCCGTTCTCATACCGGATGCCTAGTTCAGGTACAAGTCCTGTACTTTCCTACTCCACTTTACATACTTTAGGTCCGGGGGCAGGGAGCTCTAGAGATCCTCTGCAAGGTCACATGGGGGGCACTCTTTCTCCTTTTAACGCTTTCCCTTACGGAGGAGGTCATATCCCTCCTTCATCCCCTTCACTCGGTGGCTCGCATCAGCAATCCGTCGGGCAACCTACATACCATAGTTTATTTGGAGTGAGGAGTCAAGGACCACCTTCGCATAGTATGCCAGTAGGTTCAACACCATTTTCTTTGGCCAAAAAATTTGGTAACAACTCCTTCTCGTCAGCCGCTTTCTCGACTGGGGGCAATCCCAGTTTTGGACAATCTATTCCTGTGCAGGTATTATTCCTACACAGGGAGAAAACCTAGGAACTTCTTCTGCATTAGGGCCTAAGAATTCTTGGCAGGGATCTGTTCCCTCATCTTGAATGTCGATCTGGAGTAATTCTTTCCACAATCAATGGAACCCCAGACAAACTACTATGCCTATCCCCACGGGACCGACATGGGGCAACCCTTCCCAAAGTCTTTCGAATATAACACATGCCCAACCATCTATGTCCTATTTGGGAAATCAGTCAATGATGTCTCCACATATGCAAAATCCATACGCTGGCCAAGGCCATGGTTTCTACCAGAATCTGGGCCAGCAACTAAACTTTTCCTGGCAACCTGGTGCCAGTCAAACTCCAGGCCCCTTTTTCCCAGGTTATCACCAACAACCCAAACTACCCTTCCTGGCGACTTTGCACTTGCCAGATTTGACAAGGTTATTGAATGACCCTATTTGTCATGATCCGTGTTGGCCTCCTATGCCGACGAAGTTGCCTTTGGACATTCCAAAGTTCAAAGCCAAGCCTAACGAAGATCCAGGAGATCATGTGACTACCTTTCATCTTTGGTGCTCATCTAACTCACTAAAAGATGACTCTGTATAGTTGTGATTGTTTCAATGTACTCTCATTGGGAGTGCCACGAAATGGTACATTGAGCTCGATCAGGCAAGATACTCTTCCTTCGGTGAGCTGGCAATGGATTTCCTAAACCATTTCTAGTTACTTGTGAGATACGACACTGGCACAGAGCTACTGGCCAATTTTGAACAGACGACAGTGGACCATATCTCTGATCACATCCGAGAATGGAGACGCTGGAAGAGTTTAATCAAGGTGCCAGTCCCACCAGCATTCCTGCTTGAGTGGTTCCTTAATTCTTTGGTCCCACAGTTATCCAAAGATGTCACGACGTTAGGAGCTTTCTTCGAAGAAGGCGCCATCATGAGGGCTCAACAATTTGAGCTCATTTATTCTCAGTCCGATTTATTATACAACATCTTGCCAGATGCGCCACGTTCAATACTGGATAAAACTAGACAAAGAGCTAGACCACATGTCGATGGTATTGTTGGTTCAACACAAACAAATCTCGCTGAGCAATTGACAAAGCAGTTGTAGCAATTATCTATACAACACACAGTGGCTAGCCAAACCACTACTTTGGCTGCTCCCCCTACCAAAACGTCGGAGGTACACACAGTGCAATGGACTAACCCAAAGGCCACCCAACAGCCTAAAGGAAAGAAAAAACAAAGGAATAAGGGTAAGGGGGATAAAAACCCACCGATAATGCTGGTAGGGAAAACACTGAGAAACGAAGGTGAGGTATCCAAGCAACTTGTGCACGGAAGATCACCCGACCCATCTATGTCCTCGACTTGCAAAAGCCCAAAAGTTTGTGACACAACAACAGCCTGTTGTGTTAACCAATCCATTTCAACATGGAAAAAATCTAACTCAAGCCTTTGCAAGCATAGAAGGGGGCATTCAAGAACCCTATCCACCTATGAACAACCCCGCGTCCGCGAACGTATATATGGTGAGGGGTGATGCTTTTATATTGACTATAGTAAACCGAGCACTTCTGAGAAGGGTAAAGAAGTTGAACTCCCATCCCTTCCTCTACAGATTGAGAAGACATTGGGCGAAAAAATGACACGCATTCCCAAAGGCGCGTTCAAAAAAGCTTCTCATAACTCAAACGCAAGGGCCACCAAAAACTACTCTGTGGTGGAAGATTTATCACAGACCCCTTGGGCGATGTTCACTTTGGAGGTCCTCCAAAGCTGCCCTTCCCAGAGGAAAGCCTTGTTAACCACTTTAGGATCTACTGAGACTTGTAATCTGGGTACAATCATGTTGGATACAACTGACTTAAAACCTCATCTACCTTACCACTATAATGTCCCCACTTTGGGACATCATCACAGGGCAGAGATTTATTATGACCAGAGTAGCCAGATGGGTGCTAGAGAGAGTACAGGGGTATTTGAGAGGCATTGTGGGGTCCAGCTTGCATTGATGATCATATTCCATCATTATGAGCCATTCTGCACAAGTTGTCTTTGGTTTCATATCATTCCGACGATTTCCATGATTTTGACTATTTTGAGCTATAAGTCAATGTAATTCACTGAAAAGGTCATTTTGGGCACATTACTTGGAGGAACCTCTCAGTGTAATAGCTCATTGGAATCAAGAGGAACAACACTACAGGATGGGATGGCTAGAAGTGACTTTCAGTGGCCAGGGAAG
>CBVK0101913090.1:0-12822 GCA_900067695.1 Picea abies
TGGGGAAGCTCCTGTTACACCAGTTTGGTCCCTACCTTCCAGCTACTTGACCTTGACTACAAACTTAGCGACAACAAGCCTAAAAAGTCTTCAACCTTCAATAGCTTGCGCATAGCCAAAATCTCTTTGGTTATCTTTGGAAATTATTTATCCAATTCTATAACAAAATCAAAGCATTCCAATCGTAAATTAGAATCTATTTAATAAAACTGTAATCATATTAATCATATTCTTTCCTATCTATCCATAACTATCTAAAGAATCAATCAAAATCATATCATGAAATGTGGGGAAAAGGAAGATATTTGTACCTTTTTCGTAACCCAACATACCCCCCAGCTTACCTTCTTGCATGTCCTCGTGCAATCTAGAGTCTTTCATGTAAACCAGTTATACTATAGGGAGGAAAGGTAGGTTCACCAGGTCTCCTGAAACCATGGCTTCTTTTCATTTCGTCAAAAGCAGCTTATTGTCTCTTTTTATTAATTTGAAAATCCTTCTGGTAAACTTCTGGAGGAAACTAGAAGAGATGGGGGTTATACCTACATCCCATCCAAGCAGGTCCTTCCTCCTGGAGTAGTCTAGCATATCTTTCTACTCTGAAGGTTGCTGCAAAGAAATTTCTATATCCAAAGGGCTCTCTACTTTTAACCTCATCAAAGGATACATCCCATCTTACCTTAGAAGTAGTAAGAGATTCTTCCTTGAATACTTCAAAATATGTGAGACCTGAGCGGATGACATGTAAATGGATAGGAGCCAATGAGTCCACAACCCCTGCCCTTTTCATGAATGTCTTGTGTTGCATGATGGCTGGGAAGGATTTTGGGGGCTCTCCTCTAATCCAAAGATCTAGACCAGTTTCTTTGTTCATGAACATTTTGTGAGCCTTACCCCATCTGACCTAGTTCCTAGTAAAGGACAGGAATGCCTGAAATTGAATGTCCTCTATGAAGAGGCCAGGGTTGTCTCCTCTAACTTCATCCAAAATGATATTATGGAAATATAATTCACACGGAAGGTATTATACCTTCTCTTCCTGATCTCTGAAACATGAAATAAATTCTGGAACAGTGGTAAATGAAATGGGTTTACCTACTCTGATGGCCTTTACACTCAACAATAGATATCGTTCCAACAAGAATAAAACATAATTAGTGGCAAGAGCTCTACAACTGATGGCATTAGAATAGACATCACAGATGTGTTTGATTTGCTCCAAAGCTTCTTCCAATTGGGTTTGCACCTTTTTGGTCTTCTCTTGGGCTCTGGTAAGCGCAGCATAAGTCTCACCCTCTGTTGTTGTCATATCCTTCAATTCTTTAACAACCCTTTGATATTCAGTTCTAGTTTCCATTTCATGTTGGTGTTGTACCAATGCTTGTTGTGCTTGTGTAAGTTCTGCTTTTAGTCTCTCGATGATACCACTTTGTGCCTGAGATTGGGATGTTTGATGTTCTTCCATAATACTCCATCTCCTCCCTGGATTGAATCAATGCTTGTTGGGCTTGTCCCAATTCTTCTTTCAGCTCATGAATGATGGCACCATGTGCTCGAGACTGGGATGTTTGATATTCATTCATTTCTTCTCTGGAGTGAATTAATGTTTGTTGGGTCTATGCAAGCTCTACCTCCAGTCTATTCATGATAATACTATGTTCCTAAAATTGCCCTGTTATCGTCAGTAATTTTCCTTCGTTTTGAGTCAAGGTTTGTTGGGACTGTAGTAATTATTCCTCCAGTCTCCTAATAGTAGCATTTTGCTCAAAAAGTTGAGTTGTTTCCTCTGAAATCAGAGTATCTGTCTGTATCTCAATATCAGCCATCTCTTTTGTTTCTACAGGAATTACATCTTCATCCTAAACTATTGCTTCTTATACCATTAATTCCTCAGGATCTGTCTATAATCCTACAGAAGTTGTACTAGTTGCTTTCTTAGAAAGAGGGTTTCGTCCTTGCATTCTCCCTTTTTTGTTTTTGTTTCTCTTATGGATCTTGTTTGCTAGTTCCAACTATTTTCTCAATTCTTTGATAATCTCCTTGAGCTTTCCCACTTTTTGCTTTAATATCACAGCCCTCTTAGCCTTCTTCTTTAGCAATTTGTTTTCTTTCTTTAATTTCCTAATTTGTTTATGGCTTTTGGCTGATTTTTGTCTATGGGGGATCTCGAGGTCTTCTTCATTTCGTTCAACAGATGGTTGTCCCTCTATTTCTTCCAAGTGTTATGGTTGTCCAAGAGGGTCTCCTGTTTCAAAAATAAATTCCTCGTGTGTTGTGTCGTCTGGGAAACACATTTCGATGTCAGGAAATTCTTCAGCAAGTTGTGAAGAGGAGCCTAGTTCTAAGTCTTTTTCTAGATTATTTTTACCTTTGTCATTTGAGGTTCCCAAGTTCCCCAAAACCTGAGTCATTTCTATCTCATAACTCTTAAAAAAGTTTTTTTTCAGGCGCTTTGCTACAGGTTGGGTGTCTCCCTGATTATCCTTTTGTGTTGTCTACCCTACTTGGTCAATGTCTTGAACATTTTCCTATAAAGGTTGTTCCATGACATTCTGAAGTTCTTCAGGGTGCTCTGTTGCATCTTGAACTACTTCTGTTGTTTCCTGAATTTGTTTGCTTCTATTCCTTGTCATAGGGGGGGATCTAAGAGAAACCAATGTTTTCTTCTTCCTTTTTGTTACTGCCTGTGTCTGTGAGGTATGGGCCTCAGTAATTTGAGCAAGTTCTGCTTCAATTTCGATTGGAGGTGGTGAAATTTCTCTTTGGGTGGTGGTCGCCTGCTCCAGTTGTGGAGGTCTATTGGCCTCAATGATTTGAACAAGTTATGTTTCAACTTCAATCTGAGGTGGTAAAATTTCTCTTTGAGTGGTGGTGGCCTGCTCCAGTTGTGGAGGTCTATTGGCCTCAATCAAATTCTCCCAAGTCAACTGAGTTTGACTCAATGCTTTATCCACTATCAATTTAACTAGTTTGTGGTGGCTAATAACAGTAACTGGATCTTTGGACTTTTGTGTCCTTAAAGCGACTTCATGTAATACAATATCTAGGAAGAAAGGAAGGTTAAGTACTAATTGTTGCTTCAGGGCTGCCAACAATTTAAGATGGCGTGGCTGAATTACATCGTACCTTCCATCACAGGTGATGTAGCGTTGAACTATCCCCACCAATTCCTTCCACGATTCACTGAGGGTACTGGGATTAAGTCCCTTGCCTTTTTTGTCTAATTCTTCCCCCGGTTCTGTGAAAGATTCCACGGCTTCCCTCAGCTGTGTGTATTTCCTTGTCCATTGAATGCCTGTGGTAGGGAGGCATGTGACTTCTGCTACGATTTCCAGAGGAACAGAAATTTGTATGCCTTGCACCGTAGAGATTTCTCCTTGCAGGTTTTGAAAGAATTCCAGTGTGACATTTGTGTCATCTCGTTGCAAGTGGTTGAAGTATAAGGTCCACCCTAGGTGGTGTAGGATTTATCTTGCCTGTTCTATAACCCAGAGTCATGCTGGATCTCTGTGCACACTTCTGCCACCCATATTTCTGTGAGAAAGAAAGAACGACTATCGTCCCTGTTTACAAATTCGGTTAGACTAGTTGTGGAGAAACAAATGCCAGAAATGGAAAATACCAATAACAATGAATTTATAAAGATGTGGGTTTTGTATTTATTGCAATCAGTATAGCTAGTCGGGAAGTGTGCCAAGAATCCCCCTCATTAATGTAGAGGTCATCCTCGACCTTCAGTGTAGGCAGAAGCAATGAGTGTGGTTATTTCGGGTGAGAGGTAATGATTGCATTGCCGCCATCAATAGGGCTAATCATATATAATTTTCAAAAAGACGCATGCCACCAAAAATCATTTAAACGATAGTCGTTTGATGTGTGGAATTTATAAAGTTATTACACCTATGTGCAAAAAATGATTTATGGAGAAATCAATAAAAAATAAGTTAAATCTGTTCATTTTTTTCTAATAATCCACTTAACATAATATTGTTACCTTTCCTAGTGATTGAGTATAACTGATATGATAGCCTCATTTTTTTTTTAGTAAAGGAGATCTAGAGACACACAGAAACTTGGTATTTTGAGATAATCTTCCATACCATAGGCAGAACCACTGCTGCCGGCAGGGTTGCCTTTAAACCCTTAGATGAGCCTATATCCTTAATGCACATGTGAATCATCTTTTTCAAAAAGACCATTATCCTGGTTTGGTAGCCAGATGATGATAATGCCACTCACTAGATTATAACTTAAGTGAACAAGCCAGCTCGTGATGAGACCTATTATCCTTTGACAAAAGAATATGTCAAAGGCCATTGCCCTGGTGTGGTAGCCATAGTGGGAATGTCACCTAGGTTAGTATCCTATGATCGTGGTAGGTTGGCTCATGATGAGACCCCCGGTTCTTTATGAAAAAGGTTTTTGTTGTGTATCTTTATTTATTTGTATATTTTCTTAATATTTGAATTGTCTTTTCCCAAGAAGACCATTATCCTGGTTTGGTAGCCAGATGATGATAATGCCACTCACTAGATTATAACTTAAGTGAACAAGTCAGCTCGTGATGAGACCTCTTGTCCTTTGACAAAAGAAAATGTCAAAGGCCATTACCCTGGTGTGGTGGCCATAATGGGAATGTCACTTAGGATAGTATCCTATGATCGTGGTAGGTTGGCTCGTGATGAGACCCCCCATTCTTTATGGGAAATTTTTGTTATATATATATATATATATATATATATATAATTATATTATTATTATTTTTTTTTCTTATTTATTATTATTATTATTATTTTTAAGGGAGGCTCATCTACTCCTTAAGAGTAAGGGATGGTATAAGGAAGTGTAAAGATGCCAAGTAAAGGTGTGCTAAAGATTCCTTATAATATAGAGGCAGAATATCATTCAGGTATATTTGTATATATAATGGAAAAACACAACTTATGGTGGTGATTGATTATGAACAAGGTTTAAGATATTTCAGAGAGATTATTCCACGAAAAAAAAAAATTGTTAAGGTGTGAGGGACCATCCAAAAAATAATGACAAATCGTTATAATGACGATTAGGAACAGTGCTAGTGAAAATTAATTGATGAAAGCCGCACTTCCGGAGGAATGGCTAGTGTTTGAATGGTAAAGAAGGGAACTGCAATCGCGTGAAAAGGGACAGTAGTTGTTATGTTCTAAAAAGGAACAGCAGGCGCGCGAAAAGGGAACAGTAGTTGCGCGAAAAGGAATGGCAGTTGTTCCGTTCAAAAAAGGAACAGCAGGTGAGCGAGAAGGAATGATAGTTGTTCCGTTCAAAAAAATGAACAGCAGGCGCACGAGAAGGAACAACAGTTGCATGAAAAAGGAACAACAACTCTCTTGTTCAAAAAAAAAGGAACAGTAGGCACGCGAGAAGGAACAGCAGGTGTGCAAAAATGGAACAGTAGTTGCGCAAAAGGAACAGCATTTGTTCCATTTCAAAAAAGGAACAGCAGACGCATGAGAAGGAATAGCAGTTGCGCGAAAAGGAACAACAGTTGTTCCATTCAAAAAAAGGAACAACAGGCGTGCGAGAAGGAACAACAGTTGTCTCGTTCAAAAAAAAGGAACAGTAGGTGCACGAGAAGGAACAGCAGTTGCGTGAAAAGGAATGACAGTTGTTCCATTTCAAAAAGGAAACGGCAGGCGTGCGAGAAAGGGAACAGCAATTGTTCCATTCAAAAAGGAACAACAGGCACGCAAGAAAGAGAACAACATTTGTTCCATTAAAAAAGGAACAGCAGGTGCACGAGAAACGAACAGCATCGTCATGAACATGTAAAAGACAGAGTCATGTAATAAAACAAAATGGGAGTATGGAACAGAAGACGGTGCTAATTGTAGTTATCTATCATGATTCTTGTTTCCTAGATGACTTTTTATAAAACAAACGAAAAAAAAAACTAACCACTCAGTTGGAAAACTATGTACAGTGTGTACAATATAAATAGAATACATCATTTATGGAGTTGGGGTGGTTGGGTTACCTTCCCAGCCAGCCAAAATCTACACTGTGTGGTCTTTACTTACTTCTTGATAGAAAGAATCTTTTGAAGGTGGCTGATGGTAAAGTCACAATCGGTGTCCATTGACTAGAAAGGGTGATCCAGACCCATTGATGGTGCTCAAAGTAACCATGCCATTATCATGGACTTCATTAATTTCATACGGCCCTAGCCATCGTGTCTGTAATTTCCCAAGAAAGTCCTAAAATCTGGAATCATAGAGGAGTGCCCAGTCGCCTTTCTTGAATGATTTCTTCTTGATATGATTGTCGTGCCAAGTTTCTCTCTGTCGCTAGATAATAGCTGTGCACTCCATATCAGACAAGTGTGCTTCATCAAATTTGTTCAGTTGTTGAAGGCGTCGTTTATGTGCTTCTGTAAGATTTAGTCCAATTTCCTGGGCCATTCTTAGGGTCTTGATCTCGAATTCTATTGGGACGATGGGTTCTTTACCATAGACTAGATGGTAAGGAGAGTATCCAGTGGTGTTATTCCAGGTTGTACGATAAGCCCATAAGGCATTTGGGAGCTCAGTAGCCCAATTCTATCATTTTGTTGAGACAGTCTTTGTCAGAATTGCCTCTAGGACCTTATTGTTGCTTTCTACCTGCCCGTTTTCTTGTGGGTGGTATGGAGAAGTAACTTTGTGCTTGATGTGATAGTTGTCCAGGGTGGCTGTAATTCTATGGCCTGTAAATTGTGACCCTCCATCAGTTATTATTTCTCTGGGTAGTCCATACCGTACAAACAATTTGAAAATGAATTTGATGACTACTTATTTTGTTGCATTTGGTAAAGCTTCCGCCTCTACCCATTTGGTCATGTAGTCCGTTGCAACGAGAATATAGGCCTTTTGATTTGACTTTGGATTAAAGGGGCCGACGAAGTCCAGCGCCCATCTTTCAAATTGTTCTACAACTAGTTGTGTTTTCAAGGGCATTTCATCAGCCTGACCTGGTTTCCCCATCTGCTAGCAGTTGTCGCATGTCTGGACATATTTATTGGCATCTCTAAATATTGAGGGCCAATAATAGCCCATCTGTAAGATTTTGTGTTGAGTCCTGCGGTCTGCAAAATGCCCCCCACAGGGCTAATCATGTCCTGCTTTTAGTATGTCATAGATTTCGTCCTCTCATACGCATCGCTGAATCTAGAGATCAGCTCCTGTGTGGAAAAGATATCCATTGATCCAAGTGAATCGTGCACTACGTTCAACGATCAGTCGTCTTTCCCTAGATGATAAATGTTTGGTAATCTTCCCGCTGCTAGATAGTTTGCTACATCAATGTACCAAGGTGGTTTTGTGTCAACAACAAACAAATGCTCATCCGGGAATTGATCCTCAGTTGTTAATGAGTCATCTATTTTTGGGAATCGGGACAGGAAGTCTGCGACCATATTTTCTCTTCCAGGTCGATCTTTGATGGTAATATCAAATTCCTGCAATAATAACAACCATCGAATGACCCATCCATTAGTAATTGGTTTATTAGCTAGATATCTAATGGCAGAATGATCAGTATACAGGATAACTGGATAGCCTGTTATATAATGATGAAATTTATTGATGGCATGTATAACAGCTAAGAACTCTTTCTCTGTTACTGTATAATTAAGTTCGGCTGGAGTTAGATTCTTGCTAATGAAATAAATGGTGTAGGGTTTCTTTTCCTCTTCCTGTCCCAGAACAGCGCCTATGGCAATGTCTGAGGCATCGGTGGAAATTTGAAATGGTATTTTCCAATTAGGTCCTCTCAACACTGGCGTTGTTGAGATCAATTTCTTGAGTTCTGCAAAAGCCACATCGCATTTATCAGACCATTGGAATTCTACATTTCCTGTCAAAGCATGTAAAGGTGCAGCGGTTTTTGAAAAATCTGGCATAAATCTGCGATAGTATCCTGAAGCACCAAGGAAACTACGTACCTCAGTTTGTGTGTGTGGAGTAGGCAGATTAAAAATTACCTCAATTTTTGTTGGATCTACTCTAATTCCATCTGCAGAAATGTAATTCCCTAATACCACACCTTCTGTCATCATCATGTGACATTTTTCGTGGCTTAAGCATAACCTGGTAGTGATGCATCGTTCTAATACCTTCTCCAGATTAGTCAAGACTTGATCGAAATCGTCGCCATACAGAGTAAAATCATCCATGTAGACTTCGAGCCCTTCGCTAATCAGATCACTGAATATGCTCAGAATGGCCCTTTGGAATGTAGTTGGAGCGTTACATAGTCCGAAGGGAAATACTTTGTAGGCAAAGGTACCCCAAGGACATGTGAATGTCGTTTTATCCTGATCTTCTAGGGTAATCTAAATCTGATTGTAGCCGTTGAAACCGTATAGGAAAGAGAAGAATTTCTTCCCTCCCAAGGTATCCAGGACCTGATCGATGAAAGGTAATGGAAAATGATCTTTTTGAGTAGCTTTGTTTAGTTCCCTATAATCAACGCAGATTCGCCACTTCCCATTTTTCTTTGGGATGATGACTAATGGGGAAACCCATCAACTATCTGAGATAGGGTATATAAAATCTGCATCCAACAACTTTTGTAGCTCTTCTTTAACAATATCTCTGAGGTGGGGGTTCAGTCTTCTTTGCGGTTGTCGGATAGGTCAGGAGTCTTTCTCAATATAAATGTGGTGTGTGCATAGTTGTGGATCAATACCTTTCATATCAAAGTACTCCCAGGCAAAATCTTGTTGGTATTTAGAGAGATTTTGGATTAGCTTTTGTTGTTGTTGCTCTTCTAGGTTGGCATTAATGTTCAGAGACTTCCCTGGTGCGATCTCAATGGATTTGTTGTTGTGAACAGTGGTAGTTGGAATTTGTTGTTCTATTAAATCTTCCAGCGGGTCTCCTTGTGCTTCACAGTCTAGAACAGCTTGGAGCATCTGGCATGTTGGGTTACTTACAACGGTTGGGTTGTTAATAAACCCACTGATTACATCATCTTCTAGCTGATTTTTGTGCTTGAAGGCATCTTCCATCGTTAGTGGGGCACGCAGATCCTTCTTAGGATATCGTGGTGGTGGCAATTGCAGGTATACAATCATTGGACTAGGTTTGGCTAGAGGATATAAGATGAGATTCCTTGTAACCCCTCCTCTAGCAATTGTCATTGTACCCGATCGGCAGCCTATTTACGCATCAGCTGTCATGAGCCATGGTCTGCCCAATATCAATGGATTCCCTTCAAGTCTACTTTTTGGGTTGATGATGAGAAAATCCGTGGGGTATTCCTAAGAATCAACTGAAATGGCTATATCATGTAGTGTGTCGAGTGGTTTGACCACTGATCGATCGGCCAATTGCAACATAATCGGGGTTGGGTCGAAAGAGTAAAGACCCAGGGAATTGCAGGTTTCCATAGTTAAAATATTGATGGATGCTCCCAAACAAACTAGGGTATTTGGGAAGGAACAGCCCTGAATCTGCACTGTTACTATGGGGTTCCCCAGATCTGCATATTTAACAGGTGTTTCTCTACCCAAAATTAGATCAGATAAGGCTCCCACTACATGAACTGTTGATGATGAATTTTTTATTTTTTTGATGGGCTTCCTCCCACATAGCTCCTTGATTGTCTTTGCGTAGATCAGTATGTCTTGCAGGGCTTGCAGGAGTGGAATTTTGATGTATAAATTCCTAAGTTCCCCTACAATGTCGAAGTTAGGATATACGGTGGGTTTCGCTATCATCAGTCTTTCGGGGAACGGAGGGGAGGGAATTGCATCCTTATCAGAGTCTTATGATTCAACTGTGTTCCTCCCTTGCCTGATTTCTTCTATTATTACCACAGTCAAAGGTGTTATTGCTAGTTGTTTTTCACTCCCCTGTTCTTGGGGAACATCATTTTGTTCGGGAGAGATAATGTGCCCCGATCTTAACCAAAGTTCATTGCACCCTACTGAATTGATTTCCCCTTCTCCACTTTCCATAATCTGGATGCACTGAGATGGTCTGTTATTGGGATTCAGGTGGGGTTGGGCAGGTAATTGAGGGCGCAATTGTGATTGGGGCAATCGGAGTGGATTTTGTAATGGAGGTTGGGTTTGAGAAGACATCCCCATAGGTTGGTTATTCATCCCCATGGGGCGCTGCCAGTTATGGTTCAATTTGGGTTTTGGGCAGTCGATTTAGGCCATTGTGGAAGGTAGGTATTATTCAAATTTTGCCAGGATGAGGTGGTATATTGTGAATTTGGCCAATTGGAACTTGCAGTTGGTTGATTTTTCCAGTTGGGGTTTGTGGAAAACTAGTTTTGCCAAGTGGGGATTGTAGGTGGGTATTGTTGGGGTTGCCAATTATAATTATTAAATGGTTGGCCCTGCCATGTGCTGCCAACATTCTATTGTTGATTATACTATCCAGAATTCTGTTGTTGATTGTATTGTCCAGGAAAGAAAGAGGAAGGGTCCTGAAATGTATTTTGAGGCCGGGACTGCCACTGATGGAACTGAGCCATCAGATATAATGGTTATGTTTCCTCTTCTACCTCTTTGAATATAGCTTTCAATCCAGGAAGTGATGGGTAGTCTTCTGTGTCGTGATCCTTGGCGCAAATAGCACAGACCCGAACTATATCCAAGGGGCATTCCCTTGGACCGTGTTTCTTTCTGCACCTATGGAAAAATATAGCCAAGGTCTATTCTGCCTCTACCTTTTTCTGTTTGGCCTGTAATACATCCAATTGTGTTGTCAGAGTGCTCAAAATATTTATTTTTAAGTTTTCTAGGAGATTACTGACTTCGGCTCGCGTGACACCCCCACTGGAGATATTGTTATTTCTTGTGAGGGTTGTCTGCATTCCTGACCTGGTCCATGTACTTCCTCATGAGCACCTGATACACAATAAAACAATATCTTCATAAGTCTCCTGATAAATGTCACCTTTCCCCATTAAATTCAATGTTTCTACCCATTCATCTTTCATACCCTTGATCAAAATTGCTTTGAGTATTGGACCTGGCAACGTACCATAGGGTGATCTTTGCAAATTATACTGAAATCTTTCGACATATTCTTCTAATGATTCATTTTCTTTAGCAATCATATGAAAGATTTCATCTTTTAGGTCTCTGGTTCTGCAATAATCCTGATATTTTAACAAGAAGGTTTGTTTCATCTGGTCCCATGAATTGATGGTTCCACCTCCCAATCCCATGAACCAGCATAGGGCTGCTCCCTTCAAGGTAGAGGGGAATAGTTTTAATTTTTGGGGTTCAGAGGTGTAGTCATACCCTCTACATAGGACATCAAATTCAAATAGGAATGCATCCGGGTCTTCTGAAATCAATCCATGGAAGGTTGGCAGGTTTTGTAAGGGGATTGCTTTCATGGGGGCATTGGAAACTGGATCAACTATTGGATATTCCAATGTGGAGGTCTGGGGTTATTGTTGATTTGCTTGTGCCATTTGATCGAAAATGTGGCAAAAATTTTCAGGAGGTTCTTGATCCGGGTATTCTATTTGAAATTGTTGATTATTTGGTCTTCCAAGGGTTTTGACTGCACTCCCTTTATCTGGGATTTTGGATATCCCTCCTTCTTTTGCAGGAGACTCGGGATTAGGTGGTGGTGGTGGATATGCCTTGGCAACCCCGCTAATTTCTCCTATTCCCTCCTCCAGATTATTAGAGCTTCCCTCTTCTAAGGGGTTGAGCGGTGGGAGATCTGTATTTTGAAAACTCTGCTCAATCCCTTCATATTCGCTATGAATCTCAGCGTGGGCCGTAGTTGGTGAAACTACTTCCTGAGGCATTCAGGTGGGTCCTTTCCTAGGTCCAACCGAAGCTTGAGATTCACCCTTTTTTATGATTTCGTCTATGAAAGTGCTTCTTCCAAGGATCATCAAACCCTGGGTTTTGGTAATTTTTTATGGGGGTTTTGGTTTTTCAAGATCCTTTTTTCTAGTCATACACACTCCACACGACAACAAAAGAGATTTCAACAAAAGAAATCACCTACAAGCCTCTTAAGTGTCAACTGGAGGTAAGCGTTGGCATAAGCATTTTACTTATTACCTGCGTAGGTTCTTACCTTCCATCTTCATTACTTGGTCCTCCAGAGACACAACCTATGCTACCTTTGACATTCTCCTCGACAACAGCACCAAAATTTTGGTGTCTAAAGATGTCTTAAAAACAACCTTAGTTTAACATTAATTTATCAACCCGGAGATTCGTCTTTTATCTCAAGAATATCGGCAAAGTTTATGCAGGTAGCCTAAAATCGTGTAGCTAAACCAAACATGAGTTTATCAACAATCAAGTTCCTCAAACGTTCACCAAATATTCTAAGAACTCACTAGAATTGAAATCTGATTACTACAATGCTGTGAAACGGAAAGGGACTAATTAATCTATTGAATTCACTTAACTAGAAAGTAGTAATTGAATCTAACTGAGGACTTGCAAAACTAGCTATCAATTATGAATTATGATTACTGGAAAGGAAATGACAAATTACCCTATCTGCGGAAAGAAACAACAATTATAATCTAATCAGAAGGGACAACTAATGTAACTTTGCTGAAAGGAACAACTATTGTAGCTACAACCGAAAGGAACAACTATTGTAACTTTAACCGAAAGGAACAACAATCATAAATCTAAGAAAAGGAACAGCGCAGATGAAAATGTGAGGAATTGTCAAGCAATAACTTCAGAAATGGAAATCATAATAGCAATCATTAATAACTAATGGGAATGTCTGTCTTCTATACGCAACCAATCATAAAATTATTAACACACTCATGCATTTATCCTTGGCTATTGTAAAA
>CBVK0101913095.1:0-11475 GCA_900067695.1 Picea abies
TTCCTATGTATAAAAGTATTTCAATGTATTTCAACTTTCTAGCCACGTGTCTGTACTAGGTCGCATTTACTTCCATCCCAACCTGGCAGGGATTCCACTGCCATGCAGCCTTGTTAATCATATATTCCATATCCCCTTTTAGATGGATTGATAATATGGGTAGTGGTTATTAAAAAATTATATGGTTATTTAACCATATATATTTATTCGTGGATCCAAATCCCATTTGAATTGAATCAAATATTTTAAATCCAATTAAAGATGGATCATAAACCAACTTAACTATATCCATTTTGGTATTTAAACTAAAGTAGTTTCCATTATGAGGGGTGCATTTTTGGGA
Organism: Picea abies; assembly: GCA_900067695.1. Classification (NCBI taxonomy): domain Eukaryota; kingdom Viridiplantae; phylum Streptophyta; class Pinopsida; order Pinales; family Pinaceae; genus Picea; species Picea abies. Next base: position 344 of record CBVK0101913095.1, read on the forward strand.
AATAATTGTTATGTAAATGCAGAGATATTTCCTACATGGAAGATTGGAGAAGTAGGTTTTAGCTAGAGCCTTGTCGGAGACAGAATTGTATGTGGGTTGGGAGAAAACTTTCATGTAATTTCAGCATTCAACATCATAATGAAGCGGTCGCTTACATTGGAAGCGGACCCGGAGATGTAGCCCAGGAGGGGTGAACTCCGTCAACAACTTGTGTTTTGTCTCTTCTCTACTTTTTTGTTATTCTTCTTCATTTCACAATTTGTATTTATTCATTTCTGCATTATTTGTTTATGTATCAGTGTTCTCGATCCAAATGCAATTTAAATACATAAACTAACTTGTAAATCGATGAATAATACCTTCGTTTTTGGATCAATTTTTTTGGTATCAAAGCTTTGGTTTTAAAGGTTAGATAAGGATTTGCAAGTGTTGGATGCTTAACAGATCCATAAATTGGTACGAGGAGAACATTTGCATGGATAGAGATGTTGTCTCCAAAGGAGGGACATGAAAATCCTTTTAAATATGATAAAGAATTCCTTGAAGCATTCATGAGTTTGAAATCAACGGTGGAAGAGTTGTATCGAGAATACAAGGAAAGAACTGAAGAAGATGGTACTTCTACAATAGGTAAAGGAGTAGGAGGTGGTGGTGAACCTCCTGAACCTCAAGTTTCTTCAAGTACTATTTCTACTTTGAATCATGAACCATGTATATCTAATGTGCCTTTGTTGAAAAGAAATAATAAGGGAAAGATTAGAAGGACTGCTACCGTGAAGAGGAATGATGAGAAGCATATTTGTTCTCATCATGAAAAGAAGGTCCATGTTGAGGATCAGTGTTGGAAATTGCATCTGGGATTAAAGCTGAAATGGGCTAGGCATCAGAAAGGTAAAAGAAAGACCATGACCACAGTTCGAGTTCATGGATTGGATTCTAGAGATGAATCTAAGGTGATCACCATGGGTCTTAAAAGTGATGTTTATGTTGCTAATTGTCCATTTGATTTTTCTTTAAAGATTGTTATGAGCCTTGATGAAAGAAAGAAGTCTAAATTATTTCACATACGAGTAATTTCCAAGCATACCAAAATTGACACACTTATTGATAGTGGGCCTCAAGTAAATCTCATTTCTGAGAAAGTGGTTAGAAATTTGGGATTAGAGATGAAACCTCATCCTAAGCCATACCCTTTGGGTTGGGTTTGTGAAGATGCAAAATTACATGTGTCTCATCAATGCAAATTAAAGTTTGTTATCACATTCGGGTTTGTAGATGAGGTGGAATTGGATGTAGTCCCTTTAAAAAATTTTGGGATTGTATTAGGGAGTCCATACTTGTACGATAGAAAATCCATTTTATTTTGGGAGCATAATAAGTACCAATTCTTTAAACATGGGATTGAATACGTAAGAGCTCACAATATGAAGATTGATTTGTCGATGGTTGCTATAGGGCAGTTGAATATGTTAGTAAATGCAAGCAAGGGTTTATCTTTCATGTCAGTAAAAGATTGTGATCTTGGAAATAAAATATTTAAGGTTGATACTAACTATGATCAGATGTTTCAGGATACACAACAGGTACATCATGAGGGGTTACAGCGTGAAAGAATCTTGGGTCTCAATCTATGTCCTTTGTTTGACAGAAAAGCAGATCCATTGGTTATCACTACTTCTGTAAAGAAAGACAAGCTTTTTATGGGTTCATTCTATTTAGCATATGCAAGTTCAGTTTTATGTCTCAGATTGTTGCTATTTAGTTGAGTTTGGATAGTAGCTTTGACATTGAATGGAGATCTATGTAAAGATGATAGAATGATTAAGTTTGTCAACAATATGATGTTTGTTTTCATCTTTGTTACATTGAGCCAAGTGATCCTAAACTGAGCAGGTTGGATAGTGGATACATGACAAGTGGGGAGGCAGTATCCTCACTTTATTTTTGAATAAATCATACTTTTGGTGGTTTAAAAGCTTCCCAATGGGGAGGAATGATCCAAGAGAATCTATGATCGCTCAAAAATGAAGTTTTCAAATGTTGAAACAAATTGAACCATTGTGTAGTGTTTGGCGAGACCTTTCTGACGGCGCAAACGACTCATCAATCCGACTTCGTATGATAGTTTTTGGTCAAGTTCAAAAGTTTGTTAACAATCTACCCGGCAGGGGAATCGAATCCCTGACTTGTCGAGACCGAAAACAATGCCCAACCGCTGGGCCACACATGTTGCTTGTTAAATGTGGTTGATATTTCTTTATTTAAAGTCATAAATTATTTAACCATTTTCAAACTACCCATCTAAATCTCAGTGCCTACAAAAGCTCCAACACATTTAATATGCCATCTCGCCAAGATTCCATAAAATATGGTGGGATTCAACTTTATTATAGATCCACGGATATGGGTCAAGAATTTATGAAAGGAGATATAGTATATATATATATATGGGTAATATAATAACGCGTAGTCTAAATGTTCGACTTTTTGGAGTTTTTACAGGCATGTTTTCCGATCAATTTTTACTGAAATCCCGTCAAAAACTATTGGAACTCTATATTTGAGTGATTGAGTCTGTATAATTCGAGTTCCCTAGGGGTTTTTTAGGGTGTATAATCCATTTATACATTCAAAAATGCTATTTAAACAACAGAAAATGGTGATTCCACCAACCTCTGTTTCAAAATTGTTTGGTCAAACATTACCCATATCCCATGGAAAAGTGGAATGAGATATATATTAATGGATAATATGAATATTTTTGGGATATGATTATTAATCATATATTCCATATCCCCTTTTAAATGGATCGATAATATGGTTAGTGGTTATTAAAAGATTATATGGTTATTTAACCATATATATTTATTACATTTATATTTAGTCCATTTAAAGTGGATCCAAATACCATTTGAATTGGATCAAATATTTTAAAGCTCATTAAAGTTGGATCTTAATCCAACTTAACCATATCCATTTTGGTATTTAAACCAAGGTATTTATTATTATGGGGGGTGCATTTTTGGAAAAGAATTGTTATGTAAATGCAGAGATATTTCCTGCATAGAAGATTGGAGAAGTGGGTTTTAGCTAGAGCCTTGTTGGAGACAGAATTGTATGCAGGTTGGGAGCAAACTTTGATGTAATTTCATCATTTGACATCATAATGAAGCGGTCGCTTACATTGGAAGCAGACTTAGAGATGTAGCCGAGGAGGGGTGAACTCCGTCAACAACTTGTGTTTTGTCTCCTCTACTTTTTTTGTTATTCTTCATCATTTTGCAATTCTTATTTATTCATTTCCACATTTTTTTGTTTATGTATTAGCATTCTCAATCCAAATGCAATTTAAATACATAAAATAACTTGTAAATCAATCAGTATTACCTTTCTTTTTGGATCATGTGCACAATCATCCTACTGAAGGGGGGTGTCAAAGTTTGTTTTTCATTCCTGCCCACCTGACACATGATTTTCCATTGGATTGTATCAATGACAATGGCTTGTAGAAAAACCTAATTATGAAGGCCATTGTTGATGAGTTGCATTTGAAAATGTACCCACATCCTCATTTGTATGCACTTGGATGAAAGGATATTGGTTCATTTGTGTAGATCACACACACATGCACCATAATTTTAGCTTTTGGTCCTAAGTTTGTGGATAAGGTCACTTGTGATGTCACTAATATGGATTGTTGTGGTTTATTGCTTAGCAAGCCTTATTAGTATGATGGGAAAGCTTAATATGATGTATATAAACACATACATTATAGAAAGATACTAAAAAGTATGTAATTAGCAGCACATAAAAACACCTAATTTTGGTTCTCACTTACAAGTAGGGATGTAAAGTAGTTAATTAAGAAACATCATTAGAATTCATCTTCGTACGACCTCAATCTCATGAAAAATAAGAAAATATTGCAATTTCTCCACTTCATGGAGATCTCAATCACCTTTTGCAATCTTATTCAAATGTGTTCCAAGAACCTGCAACACTTGGTCTACGTAGAGCAATCAATCATACAATTGATCTTCTTCTTAGTGTGTCTCTTCCTAATGCCCCATTGTATCACACTTCAATGATTTAAAGTGTTGAAATTAAAAGACAAATTCAATATTTAATGTCTAAAGGTTTCATAAGGTTTCAGGATCACACATACTAATGACACTTAGTCAAGAGCCACAAGGTTGTTACTTGTCTATTGCAACTTTTTAATGTTGAGTTGGAAAATATTCCTGCTTAATCTTCATCGACAATAATTGACAACTCAATGCATATTCTACCAGGGTTTCTAAGCCAGGAATATCGTATGTCTTAAGCCTCGATTTACTTGCCAAGAGTAATTAATGTCCAAGATTTTGATGGTAGTAAGCAATTGGCTTAGGCAGTGCAACGCTTTTTTCTCAAACCTTATTTATCGTTGAATAGACAACTCCTCTATTTCCCTTACATAAGTCTCCAACTAGGGAAAGGAATCTAGATTTTTTTCATTGGATACTCAAATTCGCGTCCATCATTTTGGGGTAGGAGTACAAATTTTAGGGGTTTATTGTTCCATGAAATTCTCGAACCATCCCTAAACGTTGAAGGAGTTTTCAGAGTGTTGTCTTGCTGCAAAATGAGATGCTTTTGGATAATTACATATTTCACAAATTTCTAGTGTACCCATAGTCCATCTAAAGTAGCATTCAATTTTCCAAGAGAGGTTTTGATTTTTTTTCATTGAAGTGGTCGATTATTAATTTGGAGTTACCTTCAAAACTAAATTTCTTATTGTAATACCCATGCTTCCCCCAGTTTGTAAATATAACTATAGCTGGCCAAGAGACTATGGCGGACTAAATAAATATGTGTGAATGTTTGATTTAAGGAACCTTTGTATAAAGGGTCAATGTATGAATTTTTTGTTATTAATAGAAATTGAATATGTGTTGCACAACTGTTGAAAGGGGGAAAGTTTTCCAATATAGACCATGAATGCTATGAGAGAGATGGTGAGGGGAAACCAAGAATGGTTGAGATGACCGAAACCAAGAATGGTTGAGATGACCCTCACTAGACCAATACCTACTGGGATTAATTGCTCAAAAGTCCTCTTACCCAGAAATGAATTACCAGTCAAGCTGGTAGTTCGAAGGCCATCCTCAAGAGTTAATGAGGATATTGGGTAGGGTACCCATATGTAAGGCTTCTAGGCCTGACCATAAATAGGGATTCGCACCCACACAACCTTGCCGAGGAAGGAAAGAAATGAGGTAATTCAAGGATAGAAATAGATCTGCAAGATAGAAGAGTAGAGAAAAACACTCTCCCAAGAAGAGAAGGGGAGGATACTCCGACTCTAGAGTTGAGAGGAAACACTGAGAAGTAAGCTCGTTTTGGCTGAAGGAAGCCATGGGCAGGGTTTGGCTACAAGATAATAAACAAGGTTGATGAATGAATGAGGAGGTACTCATGCAGACCTACTTGCCTGGAGTAGAGAAAACCAGATTTCCAAGTTCCTGTGGGAGGAGGAGAGTAACCTCCGTCCATGACTGTTTTGGAGTAAGGAGAAAAAATCTCTCTCATTGCATCATGGTCTAGCTCGGGGGTGGCCTGTAGTAAATCCGTCAAGAGTGACTGTGCCTATGGTTGGGAGGAAACATGAACCCCCTTCAATAGTTGCTTCACGTTTTCTAGTTCTGATAAGTATTTTCATACTCTGTGTAATATATTGGATGTGATGGTGAAATATTCGTGTTTGTGATTAAGTCTTTCAGTGTTTTGAATAGATATTAGATAGGCGTTTTTACTTCTGCAAACTGCTATGTTTTCATGATATTTGAATTTTATCAGACTAGTTGCTAGAGTCGTGGGATGGGAATCTGCAAGAGGGTCGGGGTAGGATCGATTGAAATGTCTAAGTCATGTCAATCCCTTGAATTTTACCTTAGTGGGAATGTCCCGTTCGAATTTTATGGGAGAAGGGCATTTCCCTTCAGACTAATCATCCATTTGACGGAGGGCTCATTCCTATGTTCTTAACCCATTGGCGGAAAAAGGATTTGTGCCTAGCCCATAAGAGTTCCCAAAGGACCCATGTGACCAGAACCTAAGAACCCTGCACTAGTCCGAAAGGAGATATCTTTTTTGTCTTCGATACTTTGGGACTTGTTACTCCACAATCCTCAAAAACAGTCGAAGGCCGAAGCTGTGAATTGACAAGGGTCGTCGATCTGGGGATTTAGCATGAATCTCTCTCAATCTTTAGATCAGACGTAGGAGGGGAAGCGCTACTTCGATAGAATAGGAATGGTCTAGCGTCGAGACTCCTGAATACCAGAGTCATAGAGTTAATATGGATCGTTGAAACTAGAGGGACACGTGTCCATAGATCAACGATTATCCGAGAGTCTGGTTATTCGGTGATATATGGACACGTGAGTTTCCCTGGAGCTCTGCAAACTAGAGTAAATCCTTATCGTAGATGCTAGGTATGTGTGGAGGTAGATCTGGCGTGGCCCAGAAGGAAATCTAGGAGATACATGCCGAACTCCCGAATGTTGAACTTCCGAAGTGACTAGGACCATTGGATGAATGGGTACATGGAAAACGATCTCATGGTCTGAAGACCTCATACTTCAGAGGAATTTGGCCAAGGTTTTTGTAGGTGTGAAAACCGTTGAAGTCGCGAAAACCGAAATAAATCTCGGTCGTTGATAGGAAGAGGGCGCGTGGTGCTAGATCCGAGAGTCCAGAGACTTAGCTCTTTGAGGGATTTGTGTTGAGAGGATTCGGTAAGCTCCGAAGCCGCGAAGTAATAAGGACTGTGGATCTACAGATCCACGTGGCTAAATATCAACTGTGTGATGGGGGTGACGTGGCACACTGACATCATCCCAGGTGACATGGACCCGCAACCAAGGTGCCATGTGTCATCATCCATATTTGGTTGATTAACCCATCCCTTGTGCATATTAGAGCATGACACATGTCACCCCCTAATGAGGACATGTGTCACCCCTCAACCCTCGCTGTGTGTTAGTTCTTGGTTCGTGCCCAACTGGCAAATGTGGTTGGTGACGTATACGGGACTCTGAGAGTTTGGATAACTTCAGGAGTTCAGGATTTTTGGGCCATGTTACAATTTAGGACGTCCAACATAAAACACCGAACGTCGAAGGGCCAAGGCCACGTGGAAAAATTTCGGGAGATCGAGAGTTTGGGCATAGTATGGTAAAAAGGAATTCTCAAAAGAGATCGTCAATTGTTGAACGTCGAACGTTCAACGATGGTCGCTGAATTCCGAAACGCAGAAAAACATAAGACTTTGACCGTCGATTACCGACCACAAAACACCAAAAGGAAGGGATGTTCAACGTAAAACGTCGAACGTCGATCGTCGATCGTCGAATGGCTAAGGCCACATGGCGAGACCTTGGGACTTCGAGGATTAGGAAAAAGGTATTTTTAGCACCGAACGCCAAAGACCCCAACTAATAACTTCCTGGGTAACTTCAGGAGGCCATAACTTACAGACCCGAGCTTGTATTTTAGTGCGGTGACGACCATTAGAAAGATCATGGCGAGGATTAACTAGTGAAGGTCCTGGAATTAGGATTTCAAGAGTTAGGAAGAACAAAAATTTGATTCCCCATCCCTAGAAAGTGTATTTAGGGATTGGGTGTGTTACAAATCGATATCAGAGCATGGAAACAACACTTGGCCTACTTGGGCTCATGCATGAGTCGCATAAAAACATTATTAGAAAACTTATGGGGTAACACCCTACCTTACCCCCCTCTATAAGGAACTTGTATGAACCTCTATTGAAGAGAGGAACAAAACCTTCTATTGTTGATAAATGTTTTGTAAGTTGACATTGTAGGTTGCTAATGTTTCCAAATAAAGAACTGACTTCACCTTGCAATGATATGTGTTGTTCATGAATTGGTAGATTAGTAACTAACAGAAAATGTTTTATCAGCACTCAAGCAGTCAGTGAACAACATGAGAACTACAACGTAAAGGATGGTGACACATCAGGAGTTGGGGGAGAGCTCCCACAATAGATAGGAAGAATCTGATGAAAGGAGGGTGGTTGAAAACCCCCCCAAATTTGGCTGAAACTGTAAGAAGCCTCATGGCAGAATTACAGAGTTATAAGGCTGACAATCACCTTGCAATGATATGTGTTGTTCATGAATTGGTATATTAGTAACTAATAGGAATTTTTTTATCAACACTCAAGCAGTCAGTGAACAACAGGAGGACTACAACATAAAGGATGGTGACACATCAGGAGTTAGGGGACAACTCCCACAATAGAGAGGAAGAATCTGATGAAAGGAGGGTGGTGGAAACCCCTCCAAATTTGGTTGAAACTGTAAGAAGTCTCATGGCATAATTACAGAGTTATAAGGCTGACAATGAAAGGTTGATAAAGGAGCAGGAAAAGTAGACTGAAATTAATGCAAACCTACTACAAAGTCTATCATATATACAAAGGCAATTGCAACATGGTCTAGCTACCAGTCATGTGGATAGGCATCATACTAAGAAAAATTCAAGTCCACATGAGATACAGAAGCATAGTCATGAAAGTGGCCACACCAGGAGGAGCACCTCAAAGAAGGCCCAACATGGAGCCAAGAGACATTAAATGGAAGATTCCTCTGGTAAGGACACTGACAACTCTAAGGAATCTTCTAGTGGAAAAACTATTTCCCATTATCAGATGAGAGGAAAGAAGAGGAAACATTCCAAGAGTCGTGACCCTGAAGAATTCAAATCCAAACCACCCACCTTCGATGGAGAGATTAAGAAGGGGGAAGAAGAAAAATTTTGGCTACTCGGCTTGAAGAAGTACTTCAAAATCCATGACTACTCTGAAAACTTAAAGGCTCAGATAGCCATTTTCAACATGAATGGGAAGGCTTCCATTTGGTGGGAGGACCTTAGGAATGTGAAAGGAGTCCATGAGAAGGACTTGTCATGGAAACAATTTGAGAAATACTTCAAGAAGAAGTACATGTTAGAAAAGTACTTTGATGGAAATACCAAGGAACTCTATAACTCAAGCTGGGACAACTCACCATAGATGAGTAAATCAACAAATTTCTCGAACTGATGAGGTATGTGCCCTACATAACGGATGAAAAGGTAAATATGCAACGATTTATTAATGGATTACCTCAATCCTACCGGGACATAATTGAGTTTGATGAGCCAAATACCTTAGAAGATACTATTCGAAAAGCAAGGTATTGCTATGAACAATTCAAGAGTAAGACAGAACCCCATGAAGATTGAAAGAAGAAAAACAATTTGGGATTCAAGAAGAAGGGGTTTAAACCCTCAAAATTTAAGAACCTTGGTAAGATCTCTAGAATGAGCCTCCCTGCCAGAAGTGTGTATTAGAAAATTTTTCCATCTCAGAGTGGAAATAAACCATTCAAAGTAGCTACAAGTAAGACTGATAACACAAAGAGAGAACCCTTGAAATGTTGGGGTTGTGGAGAGGAACATATGTTGATGGACTGTCCGCATAGGAAACAGAACAATGGGAGGGTCTACAACATCCAAGAGGATACCATAGTCAATGATGTGGCTAGGATCCTGCCGTGAATTTATGCATCCCTGGATAATAGACAAGCTGAACACCAAGCTTCAGTGGTGGAGATGGCAGGTACGATTGCCAACCATCTTGTTTCCATTTTAATTGACCCTGGTTCTATAGACAAGCTGACCACCAAGCTTCAGTGGTGGAGATGGAAGGTACGATTGCCAACCATCTTGTTTCCATTTTAATTGACCCTGGTTCTAATTTGAGTTATGTTGCCCCTCCAACTGTTGAGAAATGTAAATTGAAACAAGTTAAACATGTTAAATTATGGTTGGTACAACTAGCCACTGGAACCAAAAGAAAAGTAACAGAGGTCATACTAGCATGTCAATTTGTCATGAGTGGGTTGCCCACCCAAGTGAACCTAAACATACTTCATCTAGGATCTTATGACCTTATGATTGGCATGGACTGGTTGGCTGCCCACAAAACCAAGTTGGATTGTTATAGTAAAACTTTGGAGTGTGAAATTGAAGATGGAAGAAGGGTAACCCTACAAGGGATTCAAAATATTGTCTCAGTGAGACAAATATCAACCCTCCAAGTGAAGAAGTATTGCAAAAAGGGATGTCCCTTGTATGAAATACATGTACTAAACTTTGTTGAGAATGACAAACAAAACGTAGAGAACCATCCCATATTAAGAGAATATGAAGATGTATTCCCAGAAGAGGTATCAGGTCTATCTCCAAGAAGGGATATTGACTTTTCAATAGAACTTGTACCAGGAGCAGTGCCAATGTCTAGAACACCCTATAGAATGAGTACACCAGAGCTAGTTGAGCTCAAACTATAGCTGAAGGAGATGTGGGACAAAGGCTACAACACCCTATAGAATGAGTACACCAGAGCTAGTTGAGCTCAAACTATAGCTGAAAGAGATGTGGGACAAAGGCTACATTCGGCCTAGTGTGTCTCCATGGGGACCACCAGCCTTGTTTGTGAAAAAGAAAGATGGCACACTCAGATTATGCATATATTATAGACAAATCAATAAGATGACCATCAAGAATAAGTATCCCTTGCCAAGAATCGATGACTTGTTTGACCAATTAAGGGGTGCTACCATCTTCTCCAAGATTGACTTAAGGTATGGATACCATTAGGTCTATTTTAATTTCAAGACATCCACAAGACAACCTTTAGGACAAGATATGGTCACTATTAATTTGTGGTGGTGCCATTTGGGCTTACCAATGCACTAACCACTTTCATGTGCTTAATGAATAACGTATTCAGAAAGTTCTTGGATAGGTTTATGTTGGTTTTCATTGATGATATCCTAATCTATTCCAAGAATAAGCAAGAACATGAAGAACATCTCAAGCTAGTACTCCAAGTACTAAGGGAACATCAACTATAAGCTAAGCTTAGTAAGTGTGAATTTTTCCAGAAACAAGTCCATTACTTAGGCCATGTTATCTCTGAGGAAGGAGTGGCAGTTGATCCTGACAAGATTAAATCCATCATGTATTAGCCTACCCCAAAGGATGTATCTGATATCAGATCCTTTATGGGCCTA
>CBVK0101913096.1:0-10933 GCA_900067695.1 Picea abies
AAATCCGTCAGGAGTGACTGTGCCTATGGTTGGGAGGAAACATGCACCCCCTTCAATAGTTGCTTCACGTTTTCTAGTTTTGATAAGTATTTTCATACTTTGTGTAATATATTAGTTGTGATGATGAAATGCTTGTGTTTGTGATTAAGTCTTTAATTATTTTGAACAGATATTAGATAGGCGTTATTACTTATGCAAACTACTATGTTTTCATGATATTTGAATTTTCTTAGACTAGTTGCTAAAGAGTCATGGGATGGGAATCTGTAGGAGGGTCGGGGTAGGATCAATTGAAATGTCTAAGTCCTGCCAATCCATTGAAGTTTACCTTAGCGGGAATGTCCCGTTCAAAGTCTGTGGGAGAAGGGTGTTTCCCTTCAGACTAATCATCCCTCTGATCGAGGGCTCATGCATGTGTTCTTAACCCATTGGAAGAAAAAGGATTTGTGCCTAGCCCATAAGAGTTCCCAAAGGACCCATGTGAGAAAAAGGATTTGTGCCTAGCCCATAAGAGTTCCCAAAGGACCCATGTGACCAAGACCTAGGAACCCTACACTAGTCCGAAAGGAGCTAGTTATTTTGGCTTCGGGACTTCGTGACTCATTACTCCACAATCATCGAAAACAACCAAAGGTCGAAGTCGTGAATTGACGAGGGCCGTCAATCCAGGGATTCAGCATGAATCTCTCTCAGGCATTAGATCAGGCGTAAGAGGGGAAGAATTAAGCACTTCGACAAAGCGCTACTTCGGGATAATAGGAATGGTCTAGTGCCGAGACTCTTGAATGTCAGAGTTGCAAAGTTAATCTAGACCATTCAAACTGGAGGGACACGTGTCCACAGATCAACGGTTATCCGGGAGTTCAGATATTCAGCGATATAGGGACGCGCGAGTTTCCTTGGAGCTCTGCAAGCCATAGTAAATCTTGATCATAGATGCTAGGTATGCATGGCAGTAGATCTGACGTGGGTTGGAAGGAAAGCCGAGAGATACACGTCGAACTCCCGAATGTCGAACTGTCGAATTGACAAGGACCGTTGGATGAACAGGTACGTGGAAAACGATCACGTGGTCCGGAGACCTTGTACTCCGGAGGAATTTGGCCAAGGGTCTTTAAGGTGTGAAAACTGCCGAAGTCGCGAATGCCAAAATAAATCTTAGTCGTTGATAGGAAGAGGATGCATGCCACCAAATCCAAGAGTCCGGAGACTTAGCTCTTCAGGGAATTTGCATCGAGAGGATTCGGTAAGCTCCGAAGCCCGTAGCTGCGAAGTAACGAGGACCGTGGATCTACGGATCCACGTTGATAAATCTCAACCGTGTGATGGGGGTGACATGGCCCACTGATGTCATTCCGAGTGACATGGACCCGTAACCAAGGTGCCACGTGTTGCCCAGATTTGGCCTATTCACCCATCCCTTGTGCTTATTAGAGCATGGCACGTGTCACCCCTTGACCCTCACCGCGTGTCAATTCCTGCTTCGTGACTGTGTGGCCAACGTGTTTGGTGACGTATACGAGACTTCGGAAGTTCGGGAGTTTTGGGGCGTGTTACAATTTACGACGTACAACATAAAACATCGAACACCGAAGGGCCAAGACGGCATGGCAAAATTTCAGGAGATCTAGAGTTTGGGCATAATATGGTAAAAAGGAATGCTCAATGAAGATCGTCGATCGCCGAACACCGAACGTTCAACGACATTCGTCGATCGCTGAAACGTCGAAAAAAGTAAATATTTTGACTGTCGATTGTCGACTGTCGAACACTGAAAGGAAGGGATGTTCAGCGTAAAACGTCGATTGTCGAATATCTAAGGCCATGTGGCGAGACCTCGGGACTTCAGGGATTAGGAAAAATGTATGTTCAATGCTGAATGTCCAAGACCCCAACTAATAACGCCCCGAGCAACTTCGGGAGGCCATGACTTACAGACCCGAGCTCGGATTTTAGTGCGGTGGTGACCATTAGAAAGCTCATAGCGAGTAGTAACCAACGAAGGTCTCAGAATTAGGATTTCAGGAGTTAGGAAGAACAAAAATTTGATGCCCCATACCTAGAAAGGGTATTTAGGGGTTGGGTGTGTTACAACTAGGTGTTGATTAGATGCAAAGTTCAAATTTCTCCAAATACTAATTGGAAACTTGAGCAGTACAACATACTTATATGCTAAGTTGTCAAGAGTCACGGTTTCAATATTAAAATATTCAAGAAACAAAATAATTGCAATGCCAAATAAATTGTTTATAAAATATTGAAATACTTACAATGAACATGGATAAATTATGGCAAAGAAAACAGAATTCATGACCAAAATAAATTGAAAGCTATAGGATTACACTGTCGTTAATATAGAAAATTGTAGAACCTTTATTTCCCCTCGCCATCAACTCGACAATAAAAGATTGATTTCAATAACCAATATCATTTTAAAAAACAGTTTTAAATAATTAAAAAAAAAAACCTAAAAAGATCAATAGCATAGCATATCAGTGGTCAATAGCATAGCAAATGCTATATACCACTGGCGACATATATAACAAATAATGGGTGGTGAAAAGCATATCCAATGCTATATACCTCCGCGCATGGGGCACTTGTAATAAAAATAATTATAATTACAATCATTTTTCTCTATTATTGTTATGTTTCCAATAACGTTGAACTAGTCATATCCTTGAAATGGATAAATCAAGCTTGCAAATACTTCTAAATGCTGAACGGAATTTGATAACTTTGTCTTTGAAATAAATATTTTATACGGTTTAAAAAACCACCTCCTATATTTTATACAGGTCCCAGAACCATTGTAACTGGGCCTGTCTCACAGGAAGCCAGGGCCCACCCTCATCTCGAACGTCAATACCGCCGAATCGGATAACAGCGATGACCAATCCGGTTTTATTCTTGGGCCCACCCTTCTATTTTATTCTTTACTGGCGTTTCTTTATAGAGAACACATTATTGGGCTGCGGGCATAACTTATCCCTTCGTGCCCGTCGCGTCTTTCTGTTCGTCTCCCGCAGAACCACCTTCGTGGAACTAAGGTATAAACTTTGACGTACAACCATATCCAGTTTTCATAATAAGATTTCTCAACTTCTTTATTTTATATTAAATTATATTTTTATAGCGTTCTTTTAACTTTTATCATCATGCAAGGAAAAGTATGGGATTCCATGTTTGATGTTATGGGGTTTGCCACTTTCATTATTCTACTCTTCTTTCAACTTGACATTATTGTATATATTTTAAAGCAATGTGTCATACATAAATATATACTAATTTCATAGTAATCAAATGAAAAATCTAAATAAAAAAATTGACATTATTTAAAATATTTAAATAATTTAAATAATAAAAAACATTCATGAATATAGTAATTAAATTTGAATGAAAAATCTGTCAACAACGTGAAGCATAACTTTAATTTTTAATCCCAACTAATTTTTAACAACTAAGACCTCAGTGGTCCCATGAGGAGATCTAAACTTATATTTGAAGAGTCCAAAAGAATTTAAAAATCATGGGTCACATGTGATGTTGGAGGGAATATCTCCAACTTATATTCAATGCATGAACTTCATTTATCTTCGGTTCCATATGAAATCAAAATAAAATAAAATAATGCACCACGCTTTGTACGAAACACAATGCATAGGAAAATTAATTTAACGCTTCCTATTCTTTGGAATTTTTTTAATTATTCCACGCAAGTCACGCATCTTATATCTTATGCCAAATTAATTTTTGATATATATTCATTTAAGATCAGTTCCTTGTCGTGCCTGCAATACTAAGATTATTTGAGAGGTCACCCATTCATTGGGAAGGTCGCTTCTAAATATTAATGTAAATTGTTTTATAGCGTGAATTAATAGCCATCTTTTGCATCATTTAAAACATTTAAATGAGCAGCACTTGGTTTTAATCCAAGGCCTTAAGCGCTTACGTGTAAAGAAAGAAATTTCTAATATAAAACTAACTTTATTTATCCACGAGAGTGGATAATAGAATTGAAGATAAACATTGATTAAACCAATTTCAACATTACAATCATTTAAAATTGATATTTGATATTTTAAATATTATTTAAAAGAATATCAACCATGATTATCACATCAACCTTTTTATTAACCGTGATGATGACACCAATCCCCATTATCTTCACCATCTTTGCACTTAAAAAAACGTCGATATCTAAAACCAAAAAAATCATATCAAACTTTAGATTTTTTTAATAATGTAAAAAGGTTAAAAGTGGAAGTGTCACTTCATACGTTACAATTTCAAAAAAATTATATATAATTATAATGTTTACAATTTCAAAAAAATTATATTTAATTATAATGTTCACAATAACATAGATATTAATTTTTTTTTATAATAACATAGATATTAAAAAAATTATATATAATTATTATATTCACAATTTCAAAAAAATTATAATATTCACAATAACGTCAATTTTTTTTATATATAATTATAATGCTCACAATTTCAAAAAAATTATATAATTATAATTGTCACACTAAGATAATAATAAAAACATAATTATAATTATAGATATTAAAAAAATTATGTAATAAGATAGATATTAAAAAAATTATATATAATTATAATGTTCACAATTTCACAATAACGTCAAAAGAAAATTATATATAATTATAATGTTTACAATAACGTCAATTTTTTTTTTATATAATTGTAATGTTTACAATTTCAAAAAAATTATATATAATTATAATTTTCACAATAGCATAGATATTAAGCTATATTTAAATTCTAATTTATTTATTATTTAAAAAAAAATCAAAATAAATTTATTGAATATTTTATTATTGTGTATTTTAATTATTATTATAAATGATTTATATTTTTTTAATATAATTATATTATATATATCATTTGTATTATATATTATATTATAATGTGTATTTAATTTTTTTATATAATTATTAAATATTAATGTAAAAAAACTTCATATTCATTAAAATTGAAATACAATAACATTGTCTATTACATCTTAAAGAAATTTTGTTACAATTGTTTTTCCTTATTAACTTTAAAGAATGGCATAAAGAAACTAAAAATATTGAGGCATATCATATCATATGTATTAATTAAAGAATGACAAAAAGAAACCAAATATATGGAGACATTAGTGAATTGTCCTTTTTTGAAATTTATATCATTTTATTAGTGATCAACATAATTACAAAATGCATTCATATAAGATAGAAAAATTGAAGTAGTGTTTGATAACTTTGAACATAGGGATATAACCAAGGAATGTTAACACCAATGCATGTGACCATCCATTACAAGTATTGACTCATGATCGTTTGTGGCATCATGGTCATGTTATATTACATTTAAGACTTCCTCACTCTACATTGTTCATGGTCCACACCCACATTCCAAACCCTCCACCATGATAACTTAATGGATACCTGTAACACTTAGTTCATGGACCTTATTAATATAATACCCAACAATAACATATTCTATATGAAGTTATATGTTTCCAAACCTTGTCCATGAATCCTCCTTGGCATCACAACCCTAAAAATGTATGAATTTTACCATCAAACATCCAAAATACATTCAAATATAGAAGTCCTCATGGTGTACATTCTTATTAGATGGTTCAACAAAAACACAATGACACCCCAATGAAACATGTACATATATGATAAATTAAATTTAATGACATAATAGATATACCACATCAGGTCATCAATAAATTTCATTCAAAGACCAACTCTAAGAGATAAAATAAAAAAATAACTCAATACAACTCTTATGTGAAATAAGAAAAATGTGTGATTTGACAAGTTTTAGATATGGTATTATAATCTTGAACAATATTTCAATACATAATAATAATGATAATAATTTAATTGACCCCTTATTATTTGTGGGACAAGAAATCTCCTCTACCCAAAAATTTGATTACCAAGTTTATAAATATATACATATTCTATCCTCTCCAAATTAATGATTATTATCTCATTGAAACAACTTATATATCTAAATACAATTCTACCAATGTTTATCTAAAACAATCTCGTATTCTCTCAAGTGAAAGTGTTAACAATACATTTTTAATATCATAAGGCTATGTTAATGGCTATGATCATTATAAATAATATTTTAAATAAAGAATTTTTTCCCCTTTAACATTTACTTAAATTTAATATCTTTTCCATAATATTTACTTAAATTTAGTATTTTTTTCCATAACATTTACTTAACTTTAGTTATCTTGATTAGTGTTATCCTTAAAATTATATAAATTCATTACAATAAATTTATCTCTATTAATCCATCTATCTAAACTTATGATACATGTACTTCTTAAAAGAAATTAAATAAATTCTAAAATATCTCAAAAATCTCTTCTTCTTTTTTTAAATACAAAAATGTTTACAAACAAACAATTTCACTACAATCATATTCTAAGAAGCTTACAATATTCATATACATCATTCATAGCAAAGATCATTCACAATCCAACTTCTAATTATATTTCACATATATATTGGACTATTTACTTCATAAAAGTTATAAGAGAGTACTCCACTCTTTAACCAATAATTCGCATACTATTGACTATTAAAGTGGCAGAAAATATACCTTGAAAAAAAAAATGAAAAAAGGTAACACATTTAAACTATTGCATTTCTAACATCACTTTAAATCTTTAACATATCATACAATATATAATTAGCAATATTGGACATGCAAAGCATTTCAATGCTTGCATATGAATGCAACCACGTTCCCAAATTCACCATCCATTTTCATTAAATTAACTAAAAAATTATATTCACAAAGATATTTGGTAGCCCTCTATCTTAGAATTTAGAACAATTAAAAATAATCACTTTAAATCTTTAACATATCATACAATATATAATTAGCAACATTGTACATGCAAAGCATCTCAATGCTTGCATATGAATGCAACCACGTTCCCAAGTTCACCATCCATTTTCATTAAATTAACTAAAAAATTATATTCATAAAGATATTTGGTAACCCTCTATCAATGTATGATAACGTTAGAAAACATGACTTACTCGTTCAAATCTTCTTTTAGGATGATAATGTATAATCACATTTCAATTATTTCTTTATCAATGATTTCTCAACCATTTATTTCTATGCCAAAACACTCAAGGAAAGGAAGCTAGAAGACCATAAGAACCTACAACTAGGGTTGTTTGTTCCACATAAAAACTTAGAAATGAATTTTGATTGTGTTTTTTTCTTATTAATATAATTTAAAATTGATTTTTTTTAATCAATTTATAGAGTAATTATAATGGATTATAGAGTTTTATAGAGTAATTATAATGGATTATAGAGTTTGATTTAAGAAGTTTAATTTAAAAAATGTATGTGAATTTTTCAAAAATCTCTTTATAAATTTAAGATATTAGTAAAAATATAAATTTAAAATATAATAATTATAATTGTTTACATTCTTGTTAAATAAATCAACAGAAACATAATTAGCACAGCCACTAATTCATGGCGTAGTGAAAACTAAGCATGTAATAAATAATTTGATTCGTCATTGTTATACTTCTTCACCCGTTGATCGGACCAAACGTGGCATCGGGCATGTCACCTACCCCTAATATGAGACGTGTAATTTGTGGTAATGAATTCATCTAAAAGTGATTAGGTAAATGATACATTCATAAATGCAAGGAAGTTATGAACATTAAATCAAATTCATTTTAGTAGGACAATTAAAAATATGAGTTCGTCTTCAATTGTTAACCATCTAAAAGTGGCTTGCAGTGATATTAATCTATGTTAATCATCTAAAAGTGATTAGGTAAATGATGCATTCATAAATACAAGGAAGTTATGAACATTAAATCAAATTCATCTTAATAGGACAATTAAAAATATGCGTTCATCAAATTAAAATTTTAGATTAAAAAACCATTAATTATATCAATTTCCAATAAATTTACACCTTTGAACGTAATGACGAAATAAATTAAAAAGTAAAGAAACTCGTTTTATTTACAAGTGGGGTCAAGATATCTTCTGCAATTAATATATAACACAAGTTTGCAACAATTCTGGAAATTGTGCTGTAGATACTGCCCCGATTCAAAGGATAGATTTTTTCGACGTTGAGATATTAGGAACGTCGGGTTGATTCCATGCAGCCAGCAGCTTCCAATGTCCATACCGCAGAAAAATCTCCGTCAGAAAACATGTCTTGGCTGACAAAATCTCTGTTTATATAATCCTGCATCTCGCTCGCATCCCAGGAATCTTGATACAATGCAAACTGTTGAACGTTTTCATACTCGTTTTCGAAGTCCCAAACTTCACCCTGGCATTTGAGATCCGGGTTCTCGGACAAACCCTCGGCGCTCAAGGTTTCCTTGCGGGACAAACCCTCGGCGCTCAAGGTTTCCTTGCGAAATTGACATTCCTCGTCCTTAAAGTCCAGAACGGGGCCCGAGGGGATACCGAGATCGTCGTCTGAAGCCTCTAGGAGGTAACACAGATCAATACCGGAGTCCGAAACTACAGCTTGGCCCTTATAGCCGCGAGAAATATCGGAGGCCGACGAATTATCCACTGAGATGGGGGCATAAAATGTGGAAAATGTCGCGCTGATCTCTTCCTCCAGGCTTCTCATGACTCCACTGACGACATCCTCACTGGAAGCTGCTTCTTCTTCTGCAAGGGTTTTGTCTAGTAGCGGCAAATGACGAAACGGGTCCGTTTCTTCGCCATTGAAGCGTTTGGATTCCCGGACCTCAGTGGAGTCCGGCAGAATCTCCGACTCTCGGCTGCGCTTCCCGAGCGTGTCAGGCATGATTGAAAGACCGCCTGGAGATTCGAACACCGGACACAGGTGGTGATAGTTTGGCTTCAGCGAAGAGCTGATCTTCCTGCTATAATTGCCGTTCTGGATAACAGAGCGGATAAGATACGAGACGATGGCGGGATTGGCTATATGTAGCTAAGCATAGCAACTCACGGGAAGCTATATAATTATATAGCGGTATGTCTTGGCTTTAGTCAGAAGAGTTTGCCATTTGGGAAAGGGAGTTAAAGAATAGTAGGGAAGATTGCAGCGGGCAGGTATGACTCCTCATGGATGCCATTTCTCCCGTTAATATATATATATATATAAACTTAACTTTTATTTAATTATTAAATAAAAATCCAAAATAAAATATATAAAAATTACATATGTATTAGGATACTTTAAAAAGAGAAAATAATTGATAAATAATAATTTTGCTGAAAGAATATCAACTCTATACACAACCACACTCAAAAAGTATATAAAATAAACAAAAATTTATTGTTCCAATATCTTCTAAATGAATGAATCGAGTATGCAAATTCTTTTAAAAAGCTGCACTCAATTTGATAACCTACTTTGACTTGGAAATAAATATATTATACGGTTTAAAAGACCACCTCCGACATTATATTTTATTTTGAAACCTTCCCTGGACCGGACAATACTCGTGCTAGGCAACCATAGGGCACTTTGTTGAATGTTCTACCTACAACCGGCCAACAGGTTCCGGAATCATTGTCTCACAGAAAAGCAGCGGCCCACCCTCGATCTCGAAAGTTAATACCGCCCAAACCGATAACACCGGTGACCGATCCAGTCCGCGCTGGGCCGACTTTTTGTTCGTTTGCCGTGGAGGCTTTATACTTTATCAACTTAGACGTACAACCATATCCCCTTTTTCTCTAAATTTTTTCATTTTATATTAAATTGTATTTATTTGTCGGGGTTATTTTAAGTTTTATCATCATAAGAAAAAAAAGCATGGGATTCTATGTTTGATTTTACTAAGATCAATTAGGTTTTAGTGGACGTTAATTATCATCATCATCATTATATATGTTTTAAAGCAATAAGTTTTTTTCAACTCTACGTTATTGTATATATTTTAAAGCAATGTGTCATCCAAATATATTAATATATATTTTAATTTCATAGTAATAAAGTTAAATTAAAAAAGAAAATTTAATATTATTTAAAAAATAATAATTTAAAATCATATTGTTGATTAAATAAAATAAACATTAACACATTTAATAATTAAACTATGTCAACACCCTGAATCATAATTTTAATCTTTAATATCAAATGCTTCCCAACAACTAAGACTTTAGTGGTCCTATGGGGAGATCTAAAGTTATATTTATCTATGAATCTCGTCCATAAGAATTTAAAAATCATGGGTCACATGTGATGTTGGGGGTATATCTATACTTCTATTCAATGCATGAACTTCGTTTATCTTGGATTCCATATGAAATTAAAATAAGATAATGCTCCACGTTTTGTGGGTATCACAATCTAGATAAAAATTAATTTAACGCTACACGCATCTTATATCTTATGCCCAATTAACTTTTGATACGTATAAATATAATAAGATCAATTTCTTGCCGTCGCCTGCAATACTAAGATTATTCGAGAGATCACCCATTCAATCGGGAGGTCAATTCTAAATATTAAATAATAAATAGTCTTATAGCGTGAATAAATAGCCATTTTATACATGATTTTGATTTTAAAACATTTAAATGAGCACCACTTGGTTTTAATCCAAAGCCTTACACAGCCACGTGTAAAGAATTTTGTTAGACAAAACTAACTTTATTTATCCACTTTTGTGTTGATAGGATATTGTAATAAACATTGATTAAACCAATTTCAACATTACAATCATTTAAAATTGAAATTAATATTTTAATATTATTTTAAAAAATCAACCATGATTATCACACCAACCCCACTTGTAAGTGGAAATTATCATCTCCACCAACCTTGCACAAAAAAAAAGCCGTTGGAGTGTAATTCCAAAATTTCATATAATATATATATATATATATATATATATATATATATATA
>CBVK0101913098.1:0-12357 GCA_900067695.1 Picea abies
AGCCGACATAAATAAAATAAAATTACTAATCTAATATGCCCCAATTAAGTGGTAATGAGCCAATATTAGGGATTAACACCATCCTTGTGCTCCCCATTGACATGAATACTATGCTTGATGAAGGGTCAATTGACCCTTCCCTGTGCTCCCCCTTAATGTGAATACTAGACTTGGGGAATGGTCTACCAACCCTTTCTCAAGCTCCTTCCTTGAGATCCCATTTGATGTGAATATTATTTGATATAGGTTTCTATAAATGTTATGAAAAATCATTGTTTTCATCATTCTTTGGTGGTGACATCACTTTAACATTGAACAACCTTATAATGAGTGCCATTAAATTAGATTGTTAGGCCTTAGGTCTTGCAAGAAGGAATTTTAATGATATCTCTTGCAATTTTTACATATTTACTATACCCAACTACAAATTTTCATGAGATTGTGTTATAGCATAAATTATGCCCATATTATAGCATAGCCTTTGTAATACATCAAACCATGTTCTCCCCTATGCTAAGTATTAAATGAAAAATAGCATCTCTACATGGCTTTAGAGATCTTCATGCATGAAGATAAATTTTCCAACCATTCTATCTAAAAACATATTAGGTTTATTATCCCTCGTGGCTAAAGGAGAAACTAACTTATCACAGATAAACATTATAAAAACTATCATACCCAAGTCCTTAACAATGTGATGTTTGACCTATCAAAGGTAAGAGTACAGAAAGAGTTTCACTCATAAATTTGTTGAAATCAATTTACAAGGAAATGTTTCATTTAAAAAAAATCATAAATATTTTAATAAAATAAAGAATGCATATCTATAACAAAATTATTGAAATCATATATAATTTGGAGTAAGTTTTGTGTTTCTAATATGCTACTTCTAGCTTAGATAGAAATAGTTTAGTAGGATTTAGGCTAATAACATCTTATCCGCACTTTCAGAAACTAATTAATTATAACATTCACTTTGCTAGTTTGAAAACCTTTAAAAAGATTCAAAATAAATATACATCAATTTTTTCAAAATATCACATTTTATAAAATTGTCATATCCACACAATAATGTGTAGATTTTAAACTTGTACAATTATTACTGCTAACAGATTTTCAATAAAAGAACAAAAAATATACAATGGAAAATACACACATTACACAGAGATTTCCCCCTTGAAAACCCAAACCGGGAAAACCAACATATTCTATATTCATTCATATCATACATTGTTTACAATACAATATACATATAGGATCCAATGACATCCAAAATCCTAATCCAATGACCTGGATTAGTCAACAACCCTAATTCCTTAACCCGGAATATAAAATCATCGGTGAAAAACCATGTGTAGAAACACTACCCAACAATGGACATGAAAATCAAGGTGACCCAAAAATTGAGGCAAAAAGGTGACACGTTTCCCAAGGAAAAAAAATTCCTTCCCCTTAACCCCCCCCCCTCGCGCGCCCAGTGCAACGTAGCAGACACTACGTCTAGTTGTGCAAATAGTGCAACACATACCCAACATTCTCCCACTTTTTGTTTTCTTTGCATACAGGGGTTTATAGGGTTACATAGTCAACAATCTAGGGAAACAATGCCCATAGATCCTCTACACCAAGAGAAATTCTCAGTGGTCATAGATTTTGTTAATTAATCTGCAACATTCTTCAAAGTGTCCACCTTCATCAACAACACTTTCTTTTCTTTAACTATGTCTCTCACAAAGTGATATTGAACATCAATATTCTTTGTCTTTGAATGTTAAGCCAAGTTCTTCACCAGAAAAATTTCACTCTAACTATCACAATCAATCCTTACAACTTGCTATACCAACCCAATACCTGATCAAAATCTTTGTAACCATACTGATTCCTTTCTTGCATGAGTGGTTTCCATGTATTGAGATTTTGTAGTTGAAAGTGTCGCTACAGATTGTCTTTTTCTTGTCCAATTGTTTTCTCCTCCAAATAGGTTAAACACATACCCTCTTGTAGATCTCCTATGATCCAGAGCTCCAACCTAGTCTACATCCACAAATCCATGTATATCCAACACCTTGTCCAATCCCGGTCTTCCTTTGTATCACAATCCATAGCTAGCAGTGCCACACAAATACCTAAAAACCCTCTTTACTGTTGTCCAATGGTCCTTCCCTGGTTTTGAAATATACCTGATCAAAACTCCCACTAAATGTGCAATGTCTGGTCTAGTACATACCATTACATACATCAAAGTGAAAACCACACTCGCATAAGGAAAATGATACATTTCTTCCTCCTCTTCTTCTATCTTGGGACACTGATCCACAGATAACTTTGCACCTTCAAGAATAGGGACCCTGACCAGTTTACATTCCTTCATGTTAAACCTCTGCAATATTGCCTCTACATATTTTCTCTAATTTAACCAGAGTTTCTTGTTTTTCCAATCTCTTTTAATTTCCATGCCCAAAATGAAATTTGCAGCACCAAGATCCTTCATGTCAAATTTAGAGGACAACTGAGTTTTCACATCCTGGATAATCTCCTTGTGGTTTCCTATCACCAACATGTCATCCACATACAAGACCAAATAAATCAAATGATCACCAATTAATTTAAAATACACATAGTGATCCTCTTTACTTCTTGTGAAGACAAGTCCCAACATATAAGTATCAAATGTTTTATACCACATCCTTGGTGATTGTTTTAAACCATACATGGACTTTTTTAGGTTGCATATCAGCTCCTTCTTTCCCTTCATAGCAAATCCTTCTAGATGCTTCATATAGATTTCTTCTTCCAGATCCCCATGTAGGAATTTTGTCTTCACATCCATCTATTGTACTTCAAAATCAAACATAGAAGCAACAGATAACATAAATCTAATAGAATTTAACTTGGCAAGAGGAGAAAAAATCTCACCAAAATCAATTACCTCAACCTGGGAATAACCCTTTGCTACTAACCGAGATTTGTATTTCTCTGCTTTTCCTTCTGCATTCAACTTGTTTTTAAATACCCATTTGTTGCCAATGGGATTTCTTCCAGCCAACAACTCCATTAGATCCCATGCCTCATTCTTATCCAAGGTTTCCATTTCTTCAACCATGGCCTTTTTCCATAGTTTTCCATCCTCTGAATCCACTGCCTCCCTAATAGTTCTAGGATCATCATCAGTAATAGACAAAAAAGAAATTGAACGGAAATTATGTGGAGTATACCTTTTTTAGTAGCCTTTTTTCCTACATTGATCTCCTCAATACTGGAGTATGAGGATCTTCTTCTTCTTATTCCTATTCTTCTGTAGAGTTTGATTCATCATCCTTTGGCTCAAACTCTATTTTATCTTTTTCTTCCTTAATTGGTAGGACTTCCTATTTGAAAACATCCTTCATTTCTCTAAATACCACATCTCGCCTATACACAACATTATATTATGGGTTCCAAAGCTTATAACCTTTGAGACCATATTTATATCCAATAAAGATACACTTTTCATCCTTCTTATCTAGATTACTCATGGTTTCCTTTGAAAAATGAAGATATGCCTCAAATCCAAACACCTTGAGATGTGTGAGAGAGGGATTCTTACCAGTCCATACCTCCTCTGGAGTCTTGTCATCCAGTGTTGATGAGGGTGAACTATTGACCAGGTAACATGCAATACCCACTTCCTCTACCCAGAATTCTTTCCCTAACTCTACACCACTAAGCATGCACCTTTTCTTTTCCATCAACGTCCTAGTCATCCTTTCTGCAACTCCATTTTGCTGAGGTGTATATGGAGTAGTATTGTTCCTTTCTATACCTCACTTATTACATAATTCTTCAAATTCATTCCTGCAGAACTCTCCACCATTACCCGTCCTCAACACCTTAATTCTTTTTTTCTGTTTGATTCTAAACAAGAGCCTTAAACTCTTTAAACCTGTCAAAGACTTCATATTTCTTCTTGAGGAAATATATCCAAGAACTTATCGAGAATTCATCAATAAATGAGACATAGTACACAAATTTTCCTAGTGATGGAACCAACATAGGTCCAAACACATCATTGTACATTAGCTGTAAAATTCCTTCTTCCCTCATTGCACCAGAGGGGAATCTTACCTAATTCTACTTCCCATATACACAATCTTCACAGAAATCAAAATCCAGAGAGTAGTTAGACATACCTTCAACCATACCTTTACCATGCAGTAGTCAAAGACCCTTCTCTCCAATATGCCCCAGTCTTTGATGCCACAACATAACCTTTTCTCCATAGATTGTAGGAGTTTTCTCTTCTTCTACTCCAATATTAGGAATACTGGAACTATTACACCCATTACTAATAATTCTTCCTTTCATATTATACAAAGTTCCAATCTGAACTCCTTTCAGAAACACCCTTTCTCCTCGAACCATCCTGTAGGTTTCCTTTTCAAATATTGTTTTAACACCTGCATTGTCCATTTTGCTTACATAAATCAAATTTATGGCCAATCCTGGGATGTGAAGAACAATGGGAAATGTTATAATCCTTCCATATATGAGGATCAACTTGAATTTTCCTCATCTTATGATTACGGTTGTCGAGTCATAACCTAGGAAAAAATTACCTCGATCATACCTTTCATATTCGAAGAACCACTCCTTATGGGGAGTCATATGAAAACATGCACCTGAATCAACCAACCATGCCTCATGATCTGCATGTGTGCTTGAAGAAGCCAAGTGTGCATCTCCTCCTTCTTCCTTGGAGGTATTTTCTTCTATAGAGGGAGCACCTTCAGATCCCTTCACTTTCTCAACGTTTTTGGATCTACATTGCTTCTTGAAGTGCCCTTCTTTTCCACATCTCCAACATACCTTTAAAACAATTATTGGAGATTTAGATCTACCCTTAGAATTATATCTCCCACTTGAGGGCTTAGATCTATTTCTTTCATGGGAGCATCCTCTTATGTTGGCCCTTGGTTATGGAAGAAAGAGAAGATAGAGGAAGAAAAGGTCAAACGTGGACTGCACGGGAGACATAGTAACTGCCACTGGTTCGAAGTAAGAAAAAGAGCAGAAAAGTTGGAGCGAAGTATGGAAAAGAAAATCGTTGGATGAGGATATCAGGGATGACAGATCAGCAAGGAAGAAGGATCATGGAAAACTCAGCAAGTAGAGAAATCCATCATCGGATGCTTTGGAGCACCGCGCGACGAAGAAGGAAACACAAGCTGGCGAAGCCTGGAAAAAGTGGGTCAAGTTGACCTAGGGTTTTAGACACCTAGGGTTTTGGTATTTATGGTTTTGGCACCTAGGTTTCGACCTAAGGCTATTGGTGAGGGATTGTAATGTATAAATAAAGGTCAAGAGGACCTGCATCGGGTTGATCATTGAGTATTGATACGATATTGTTGTTGATCTAGCTCTATTACTGTGGTGAGAGATCATTGTATTGTGAGAGAGAAGTGTTGATTGAGAGAGCCTTATGGTATTGTAATATCTTCAGTTGGGTATGAAGGTCAAGTCCTGCAGCTGGGTGCATAGGAAGGGGAGAGAATGAAAGGAAATAATGAAGATCTGCTAGCTGAGAGAACAGACAAGAACTGTAATCTTTATCTTAAATATATCATAAGCATAGTTCTATGGACGTAGCCCTAGAGAGAGGGTGAACCACATATATTTTTTGTTGTGTGTGTGATTGATGCCCGGATCTTTGCCATTGTTGCATTTTTATTTTCATTATTGTGTTAGATTTGATTTATAGATG
Source organism: Picea abies (assembly GCA_900067695.1). Classification (NCBI taxonomy): domain Eukaryota; kingdom Viridiplantae; phylum Streptophyta; class Pinopsida; order Pinales; family Pinaceae; genus Picea; species Picea abies. The sequence goes on from CBVK0101913098.1 coordinate 5,741, forward strand.
CATAGAATAGATCTAGGTGATAAGAGATATATGAATGTTGTGATTGCTATTATACAAGATCCACTTGATATTCCCCCGGTTGTAGACATCTCTATCCTGCAACCCCCTCATAGTTTCTTCAGGTGAGACTGCATCTGCCTGGCAGGTGTTGTCGAAAGGGCCAGTGGCTAGGGATTTGTTGGTGCACTCTTGGAGTGAACCCTGGGTCTACCCCTGTGCCAACAAATGGTTCTGTTGTTGGGACAAGAATTTGTGTAATGGAATGTCAATGTGGTTTCCATCGAAGACAGAGATTCAAAAGTGGATAGAGGATCAAGAGAGGGACTTTGCTGGAGCCCAGAACAAGAACCCTCAATTGAGTACTGAAGATTGGCTGCAGAGACACATCTTCACTGATATTCATGAGATCTTCTTCGGAGGAATCCATCAAGAGTTATATGAGTGGTTGGCTAGGTTAGCCGATACCCAGATCGAGATCAGATCTAGACCTCCTATTGTTTGGACACCAGCATTGATCCATAAGGTCAAGAGAGTCGACAATGTTGTATCCAGAGTTGTAGATCACTGGTTTGATAGTACCATTGGAAGGTATATCACCGAATTTGTCATTGACAGAAGAGAATCATATAGCTAGCCTGAGAGATACTTCTTTAAAGTACCCAGAGGGAAATGTTTATAATTTCTAAAGCTAAGAATCAAGATGTTGTTGCATAAAAAGAACGTCTTGAAAATACAGTAGATTGGTTGGATCCAAAAAGGCTAATGTTCAAGAATTTGAACAAAGATAGCAACACAAAAGATGGACATTTGTGCAGTGGGAAAGTATTTTGAGGGATTCACCTTGAGAACTTGTTCAAGAAAAACTATGGAGATGAGGGGTTCTACAGTGGAGAAGAGGTAGATCTGACAGATGAAGAACATTCTGAACCCACCAGAGAAGAGGAAGAGGAAGCTGAAGAACTTCGCCAAAGTGAGCCAGAAACCTTAGGAACTGTGTAGATTACTAAAGTAAGTAACATTAACCCCTGTGTTGTTTCAATAGTACCAAACAGCCAGAATAGCCAGAACCACTAGAATGATGCTACTAGCAATTCATCCTATACTTAGTCAGGAAGCCTAGGGAACTCTATGGCAGATGAGATGAGGCTCCCTATCTTCAGGGGAGATGGATCTGAGGATCCTGATCAACACTGGTTCTTGTGTGAGGTTGTGTGGAATATTAAAAGTATCACCGATGAAGCCATCAAGAGGACCCATTTTAGCACTATGCTAAGGGATCGTGTGCTGAGATGGTACATGAAACTTCTCTAAGGACTGGCATAGCTGTTAGGTGGAAATATTGTCATTTAATTCTGTTGTAGTACTTGCCCAACTATTTAATTTGTCAATCTGAGGTTTGTAGGCTTATGAAACACACACACTATATATGTAGGATTGAAGTAGAACTAATATAATCTAATTTGTTGAAATGAAATTAATCTAGGAAAGCATTGAAAGACTAACTATGAAAGCAATAAATTAATCTAGAAAAGAAATACAACATGTGAAGAGTTGAATGACAAAAGACATATGTGAGCTCACACAATACATCAATCTCAAATTATATTACAAGAGTCAAATGACAAAGCATGAAAGAATAACAAAGCTAAGAATCAAAGCTAAAAATCCCCTTCTCCTAATTACAAGACTAAATTATGAATTACATGATCTCTAACTCTCCAAGATAATATCTCCATGAATAACACAATCCCCCTCATGAAGAGAGAACACTCTCTTATATACATGAGAGTATTGAAGAGTGTCATAATTACAGATCCACTATTCTCTCAATCATTCTCAACTACTTTCCTATTATTAGAAGATATGATCCCTTCAAATCCTCCACACATCTCTCACATATCTTAAATAAGATATGCTATACAAATCTTCCATGATCTTCTCCTTTGACTATGCTTGAAGATGAAATAAGAATTTGAGGCTAGGTGGTAATATTTGACTTTGTTAAAATCTTCACATATGCCTTCACACATCATCAAACTCATCCAACCTTGATATATAATGAAAATATGATATTTTTCTAATATTTAATCACAAATTCACTTATAATACTAAAATGAATACAATGGAAAATAATAACGAGAAACCCAAGTATCATTATGGAAATGGTATGATGGAAGGTTAATGGGACTGTTAGCACCAATTCTTGCAAGCAGGGTGTTTCTCTCTGATTTCAGGCCCTTGGTGTAAAATGCGAAGAAATGGGGTTTAAAAACCCATCAAATGCATTTTATTCAAAGGCCGCAATCATGAGCGCCCAAGCGTAGCACGTGTAAAATCTCCATTTCGGGCTTAAAATCAAGTGAGCGGTCACTTTGTCTTTCAACGAAGAGGATCCATAGATGGGGCAGATCGACGGCCATCGGATAAGTTTGGGTCACAGAGTTTGCATGTGCTCAAGCGCCTGAGCTCATCTCCTATGGCCAAACTCACGAAACAATCAAGCCATTTCGGTGTTTTGGCTACTAGGACTTCAACATACAAGGGTCTCTCCTCCTTGCATCATGTATCCCCAGTGCGTAAAATCCTGAAAGAACCAAGACCGTTGATCAAGAAATGATCTAGGTCGTCCATCCAATGGGACACATGGCACGAGATCAAGCCATTTCGGCTATCGGGACTTTGAGAGAATAGAGGGTCTCCTCCTTCCACTACATTTCAGATTCGTCGAAACGCGAAATCCCAAAAGTGCCTTTGAAGATAGGCATAGGGTCACAGCCCGTGGTCACTTGGGGTGATAGAAAGAACTGTGCAAAGGGCCAAAGCATCATGTTTAGCTACAGAAGGGATTGTTGCATTCTCCAGGTACCAGTTCAACTCGGCATCAATATTGGTCCCTGCTAAAAGTAAATGAAGGTGGGGGAGGTAGTTGAAACCTTGGCTCACTCATTAAATGCAAAGCATGAAGGTTCTGGTAGGCAGTCTGCCCGAGATAGTCCTGTATGCTGGTTTTTTTCAAAGAAGCCTTGCCGAGTCCTCGTCTAACCAAAGGAGTCTGCACATGCTATTTTAGCCTTTAATGTTTCAGCTACCCCCCTTGCAAAGGCCATGCAAATTTAAGGTGACGTCTGATGAAGGAGTTCAGGCTAGATTTGACTGAAGAGACACCACACCCTAGAATTTCTAAGATGCCTTTGTTGGGCGAAGGTTTAGGTGTATATTTACTCATTTTTTGCATTTTTGTAAGGATCGATGGTATAGCACAGCTCCCGATTGTAAAGCTTTAATTTAACTTCTAGTTCTTTGGTTATAGTAGAAATTTTGAGACTTCTTTCTTAATGGAAGCGAGCTTCTTCTTTTCCTTTTCCCTCTAAATCTGAAAGCCCGGGCATGGATGATCCAGTCGAGTGTTACATAGCTATATAATGTAGGTTTGATTATAGCAGTTCTGTAATCTTTTTAGGTTCATTTTGAACTTTATTCGGCTCTGAGAGGATCTCATATCCAATACTTTTCTTCTTTTGTAAAGACTGCTGGAAGACCAGATGTCCAGAGAAGACTTTATTTCCCCTCTCTTTCCCTCCACTTACTCACCACTATCATTATTACTGGCTTAAGTTAGGTGAAGACCTCATATGTCACTGTTGTTCCAGCCCATTTTTCTAAGTTAGAACGATATGGTTCTGAGTTTCTTTCCATTTGATCAACCTTTATAAACAAATCGTGACATAAAACTAATGGGTGTCAGGCTCTGCTCCTGCTGCAATATAGGAGTGACTTCCGACTCCAACATTTCTAACGTCGTTGTTGGGGAAAAAGTTGAAAATTTTCCCCGAGATTGAACGACATTGAGCCTCTGATTATGAAGATGTATTAGGCATTAGAGCCTTTGAATATTGCTACTGTGCCCCTGGCGACTCCACTGTGGCAACTCCAATGTTTCCACATCGTTGTTTCAGTTATGGCTATTGTTAGCACACCTAAAAGCTAACCCAGAGGAGATTTCTTGAGAAGGTTTTCAGTAGCTTCTTTCTCATCTTGAGAAGTTCCCTAGGGTAATGACAATGTTAGGATCTGGCCTTTGATGGTGAACAAAGAACAGTCACATTCGAAGCTGCGCATCTTTCACCTGGCGACTCCATGATTCGAGAATCGGTCGGTGACTCCACTGTTTCGATATGAAAAATATCTTAGCTCAAAGGTTTTATTTCTATGACTTTTCCCAAATAGTTGGTTTTCCTAATCCATTGCCTGATAGAGATGAATGGGAAGATATCCTCCCTAAATTTCAAGAAAAAAATTCGGAGGTACCAGCTGAGCATTTACTGGACTTTCATGAAGTTATTCATCTACTTAATATCATGCATGAAGATTTCCAGATTAAGCTTTTTAGGTATTCATTAAAGGGAGCTGCTCTTGATTGGTCTCAATCTCTTCCCACTTCAAGCATCCATTCTTTGACAGGTTTTCATATAGATTTCAATTCATTTTGTAAAGATTACTTCCCAGCTGAGTGTTTGTATGAAAACTATTGTGATGAGTTTTCTTTACTTCATGAAGCCTCTGCTGACCCTGAAGACCATGTCTGTGATGAAGCTTTTACTGTGGAGGAAATCATTTGCTATGAAAATATAGAGGTGTTAAATGATATTTATTATGATAGCCCTAGCACAAAAGAATATGACATCATTTCAGATACATTTGTTCTTTTAGATGTTCATAAATATCAACATGCCTCTTGTGAAAATTATGAGTTTGTAGAGAAGATGTTGTCTATAGTAGATGGCTCTCCTAGATATAGGGTTGAAGCAGATGTTCCTAGAATCCCTACTTATGATGATGAAGACCTGCCAGCTTTTAATGAAGAGATGGTTCTGGAAGAGGATTCTTCTCTTTTCCTTCAGGAGGTTTCCCATGATATATTTTTACCTAGGATTAAAGAGAAAGATATTATGTATGAACAACCAGAAGCAGTAGTTACCGTTGTCCCTGAAATGGATATTTTTTACATTTATATTCTCGATGGGATCACTTTTCTGGAGGTTGATCATAGAAATGAAGGGCAACCCATTTTTGATGAATATTCTAGTGATGATGAGCAACAAACTTATCCTACAGTTGATCACTATAAAGACTCTGACCGACATGACAGCAAGCAGAGCTTTCCCATGGTCCCTATTTATGATGATTATGAATATGATCCTTGGGAAATCCATGGAGAAGAGGAGGAGGAGCCAAAGATGAAATTTATAGCCTGCTCAGAGCCTATAGGTGAAAAACCATCGTCTGAAATCAGTCAGCCTGCATTATCCTCTCATTCACTTGAGCTTGCCATAGATATTCAATGATGTGTGAGAAGCCACAAAGTAGACCATGTTGCATGTTACAATTCTTCCAGGATCTGCCACCCATTCTATGATCCTGTCAGCGAGTACATGGAGTGGCATTTCCTTCATATCTTGGAGCTGCCCAATTTGATCTCAATTTTGGCCCTTGGAGAAAAGTTGAAGGATGTAATCATTTTGTTGTCGCGGTTGCATCATCTGTTACCAATCATTGACAGAGTGAAGGAGCTTCCCTTCAAGAAGTTAATTGAATGGCTATGGTGGAAGTTTTCTTTCACCTAGCCCCATTTAAAGGATTTTATTAGTTTAGGACTGTACATAAATAAGCTCCTTTGCGCATGTATGTTTATTTTGTTTTGCTTTTACTTTTCGGCCTGTATTTTCAGTAGGGTGTTTTGAGCTTGACTCCATAGCCCAACAGAAGGCACTGAAGCTGCAAAATGAGTTCTTAGAGCATCACAGGGATGACTCTATCCCCCATGGAGCCTAATTTTAGCGCCAATTCTTGCAAGCAGGGTGTTTCTCTCCGATTTCAAGCCCTTGGTGTAAAATGTGAAGAAATGGGGTTTAAAAACCCTTCAAATGCATTTTATTCAAAGGCCACAGTCATGAGCGCCCAAGTGTAGCACATGTAAAATCTCCATTTTGGGCTTAAAATCAAGCAAGCGGGCACTTTGTCTTTCAACAACGAGGATCCACAGATGGGGAAAATTGACGGCCATCGGGTAAGTTTTTGTTGCAGAGTTACATGTGGTCAAGCGCCTCAGCTCATCTCCTATGGCCAAAATCATGAAACGATCAAGCCATTTCGGTGTTTTGGATACCATGACTTCAACATACAAGGGTCTCTCCTCCTTGCATCATGTATCCCCGGTGCGCAAAATCCTGAAAGAACCAAGACCGTTGATCAAGAAATGATCTAGGTTGTCCATCCAATGGGACACGTGGTGCATGATCAAACCATTTCAGCTACTGGGACTTCGAGAGAATAGAGGGTCTCCTCCTTCCACGACATTTTAGAACCCCGAAGCCTAAAACGCCAAAAGGGTCTAAGCCAGAGGCGGTCCCACATTTGAGAAGTGATCTAGGCTGTCCATCTAATGGGACATGTGGCACGTTATCAAGCCATTTTGGCTACCAAAACTTTGAGAGAACAGAGGGTCTCCTCCTTCCACTGCATTTTAGAATCCCGAAGCCCAAAATTCCGAAAGGGTCCAGGCCAGAGGCGGTCCCACATTTGAGAAGTGATCTAGGCCATCCAGTGAGATCGGAAGA
>CBVK0101913102.1:0-10421 GCA_900067695.1 Picea abies
ATGCCGACATGTAAAACGCTGAGGGTTTCCCACCTACCTTTTTCTCCCGATACTCTATGACCCTGTTAGCTAAGTTGTCTGAGAGCATCTTTGCCCAATTGAATGAGAAACCTTCGGCGACTCGAAATATGAGAGGCACCCAAGAGACATGGAAATGCGAGGTATCTTCTCGCCCAAATAGGCGACATGTCATCATGGCCACATACATGTACTGTGGCTCCAGCAAAGCAATAGAATACACACCCTTGTCATTCGCTCTGAACGTCGCGGAGCGTGAGACCCTGTCTTTAATCAAACCAGGCATGGTTTTGTCATATTCCTCGCACTCCTTCTTTTTGAATTCCTCCAGGAATTCAGTGCCATATGTATATTCAGAAGTTGTTGGGAGCTTATACATGTCTTGTAAATGCTCTGGCCGGAAAGTTCTGATAGCCACTCGCCGACTGTTCATAATTGTTCTGGTGGGCAGGTCTACATGATCCAAAGCCCAGTGGATCATGTCGTAGTAAGGGAGCAGCCGGGGCCTGGTTGTTATTCTGTGCATCCCGGACTAGACGACTATCTTATATTTGGTGTGCAAATTGTCTCTCTCGTTGCCATTAGAATCGTCTGAGTAATCAACTAATTCTGCCTGCAGAACATTGTACACTTGTGACCAGTCGGAAATTGAATCGATACTTCGGGGTGAAGTATCAGAGACACTGTCTGAGCCCGGACTTGTAACTTCAATATTTTCCTTCGTCGCTTTCCACAGAGCCATGACTGAAGCTAGCGTTTTCGCTCTTCTGTGATAAACCTGTGTATACATGCAGAAGTTAATTCACTCTGAAAGTGACGAGTTGTGCCGCTTATAAAAAGTTTTTATTATAACAAATGAGACTCCCGTATATATTTGAGACTTATGTATTCTCCGTAATAAGTCTGTCCAATCACAATTAACAACAAATTGATTGCGTAAAAATCCAATTGTATTTATTCGTGGGTTTACCCTAATTCTTCATTAATGTCATCAATGTTCAGTGGCTTGACAGGAAGTCGGGGTATGGAGAGTATCAAGTGCTTTGGGAAATGCCCAAACCTCGATGTGCGGGACGAGACGCATCTCGTTTTATTTTTAATATTTCAAACTTAACAATGTTAACCATTTTCTCACTCATCGCTGCATCGTGGATTTCCTTTCAACAATTTGAATCTTTAACTTGCGAGACTGCGAGGGTCGACTTGGATTCAATTAATAGTAATCATTATTTGGAGAGTCATTAATTGCATAATTAATCTATTCGCCACTTCACAATTCGGAAATTCAAAGACATATTTTTGGGGGAATGGTATTCTGAGTCGCGATACCGCGATGTGGCGATAATTAAGGCTCAAGATATGGGAAGAGGATATTAGATTAGGTTACTAATTAACCTTGCCTTAATCATGTCGCAACTTCATGACTCGGGATTTTAGACGCCTTAACTTTATGAAAGAAAGTGATGAGTGGCGAAATGTCGAGCACCAAATTTAACCATGGTTAGTTTTTGGACCTTTAATCCTTGACCAGGGTTATCGCAAGAATTATCGCGTTCTCGGCTCTCGAGTTTGTAAGAACAAAAACTTGGGTTTGACGAATGCCGAGACATGAACTCCCGACAACGTCCACTCATGAGTTAAAAATTTTACCCTAGTTAAAGTCTTGGGTGAAAATTAAAGGCGAATTCGCAACATTCACGACTCAGGACTTGTGAAATAAAAGATTTAAAGTATCTGACTTGTGATATTTCGAAATAAAACAAAGAGCAAACATAATTTCAAAAATGGATTTGTTTTTCTTTAAAAGTGAAAAAGCATTGCTATCCACGCGACAAGATTTCAGAGTTTTAAGATCTCGGAAGGAAAAAAGGAAGTCAAATTAGATTCCAAGTTTCAAAAATTGAAAAAAAAATTGGAAGGTAACCAACAAGGGCGGCTCCAACATAGGCTCCAACTAGGGATCCCGCTTCCCCGTGAGGTGGGAAGAACAGTAGAACAGGTGCCAATATTGGGTAAATGGAGTCATAGGCTAAAATCAACAGAAAAATTCAAGGAAAAAGATAGAAAGGGGGAGGAAATCTTCGCTTATACCCCAGAAATTTTTTCGAACTCAGATACTCATTCCAAACACAGCTGAAGTCACTTCCACAATTTTCCCTTTCTCACTACTAACTCAGGAGACGTTTTAAGACAGTCAAAACGACCCTAGGATATTCAACAGATCTTACGATTCTTAGCTTGCATTAAAAGATTGCTTTTATACAATTTTAAATTGGGAAGTCCCGTCGGAATTTGGGGAAATGATCAGGCTTTCAGAAAGTGTTGGTTACCAGAGTAGATTGATATTTATGTGTAACATCCTTACATATCTCTCAAACATTGCTTCACTGCCAGCGAGCCTATTCAGTACCCCGGTGAAGTTGTCTGACCCCTTTTCATCTGAATTTCTTTTCACCACTTCGGAAAATATTTATGCGTTTAAACGCTAAGACGAGGGCAATCATTCTGAATTTCCTTTCATCGTCTTAATGGACTAGGTGGGGGAAATCAGTTTATGAATTTCCTTTCACCACATGTCTTAGTATTTACTTTTAAAACCCGAAGATGGGAGCAATCAGTTTTTATCAGGGCTGAGATCTGTGTAATATTTTTTATCAGAGGCCTGCCCACTTATTTTGATTACTCGGTATCAACCTTCCTTTGACCCTCACAAGAACTTTAGTTCTTAGGGATATAGGGGAGAATAATAAAATTTTAAGGGACATCCTGTTCAAGCAAACTTTGATTTTTTCAATGCTGTTGAAGAACCCAGGAAAGTTAGGATCACTATAAACATTCCTTAGCTCAGCAGAAGGTCAAGTAGTTGTGAAGACCGGCTTTCTCCTTAAGATCTGGTTCGGGATCCCTGAGGTTTAAAACGAAAAAGACCTTTATCTCTCTAGAAAGACTTGGGAAGGTAGTGACTTGCTAAAAGTCAGGACCAAATATAGACAGAAAACAAGGCGACAATTCAATGGCTTAATTATACAAAAGGTCATAAAAGTTTGGGATTGGTTTTCGGATATATTTAGGAACAAAAATTATGACTGACTGTTTTTAGGTTTAATGTATTCATTCAAATTATTTTCTTTTGAAAATTATGAAACCAAAAATACTCTTGTTATCTAACCTTTGTATTGCAAACTTGAAACAATATTACCTTAGATTGCTTAAAACAGCCTTTCATGACATGTGTATTGAGAAAACTCACCTCTGTCTTTTCTTTCAATTTCTTGGTGGACTATGAATTATATTATGTATCACCTGTTTCATGTCGTTCTATTTCCTACACCGAGCTGCATATTATTTTTTCAGCTAGTTTCGTATGTAAGTGGAATCCTGCAAAAATAAATACAAATTTTATTGAAAATGTATTGAGAGTTTAGGAATGAAAACCAAAAATTAAAAGTAGATGTTTTGAACGAAAACATAAATATGCACATAAACTCATAATAAAATTTATCTATGTACAAATATATACATATAATTTTTTATTTCATTTTATTTCTTTATTATCCGACGACTGTCACGTCATGTAGTGCTTCAAGTACCGCCCATTGACAGGGGTGCTGAGAACTTCTCCATCAATATTTTCCAGAAGAAAGGAATTATTTCCTTCTGGAGCCGAGACCCTTAATGGTCCATACCACAGGTGATCAAATTTGCCATGCTTTGCGGCTTCTTCTCTTCTCGTATCCCATCTTAACACCAAGTCACTTGGGAGGAACTCTTTGTCCTTTGCCTTGAGATCGAACAATGCTTTCATATCGTCCTAGTATTTCTGCATTTTCTCATCAACCTCCACTCTGAGCTGTTGAACCTCAATCAGCTGGTTAATTCTCCTGGTTACATGATTGGGTTCTTCATTCTGATCTTGCCATAATTTTATCACTAATAATGCTAAGTTTATAGGCAGAACCGCCTCGGTCCCATAGACCATCTAAAACAACAAAATGTCGATAGATCTTTTAGTGCTGATGCGATTTTCCCACAACGCGTACTTCAAATGCACATGCGAAGACCTTTTGTTTTCATTCAGTACCTTTTCTATTACGTTTACCAAGCTCTTGTTAGATGATTCGGTCAGCCCGTTTCCTTGAGGGTAATAAGCAGTGGAATGGCCGAGAACAATACTGTAATTCAGGCAGAAATTGATCATAGCCATGGATTTGAAGGCTTGGGCATTGTCGGTAACAATCTTTCGGGGACACCTGAATCTCGACAAGATGTTACCTTCCAAGAAGTCGATCACCACCGAGTCTGTCGCCCTTTCGGTTGGAATTGCCTCCACCCACTTTGTAAAATAATCTGTGGCTGTTAAGATCCACTTATGCCGAGCACTGGAATGGGGATTAATTTCCCCTATGAAGTCTAATCCCCATTGTTGAAATGGGGCTTTAGTTTTGACTGGAACAAGTGGTAGTGCCGAGAGTTTCTGCTTACCAGTGAAGATTTGACATGAGTAACAGGCACGTACTTTGGCATTGATGTCTGAAAATAGTTTCGGCCAATAGTATTCGGCCCTCAGGATCTTGTAGGTTGTGGCTCTCCATGCATGGTGTCCTCCACATATTCCTTCATGAAATTCTTCTATAACCCGTGGAGTTTCTGACTCAACCAAACAGACTAGTAAGAACCCGAGTGGATCTTTCCAATATAGTTGATTTTCGGAGATGCAATATTTTACAGCATGGAGTTTTAAAGTTCTGCATTTGGCTGGTGTTGGTCCATCTGGACATTTCAGGTTCAACAGATAGAAAACTATATCCTTATACCATCCTGACGACATGAATTTTTCTTCAACCTTGCTTGGATGTGTCTGGTCATCCAGTTTTTGCAAATGTGTGTCTCTGTCTTCCCCTTGTAGGCAATTGATGTCAAGAGCCCTAAGGTTTGACTCAGCCAAGAGTTTGGCCAAACCTTGCCCCTTTATCAATTTAGTAGGCTTGATTTCTAGATCAAATTCTTGTATTTTAGCAAGCCAGCGCCCTCGTTTTCCATCACTATCTGGCTGTACCAATATATCTTTCACAGCATTGGTTGGTACGTACGCGATAACTCTTGAATGCAGAACGTAAGTTCTAAACGCTTTAAGCGCTTTCACCATTGCGTACGCCTGTTTTTCTATTATATCATATTTTAGTTCGGTGTCTCTGAGGCTCTTGCTAAAAAATGCGATCAGGCGTTCAAAGCCTTCATCATCTTTTTGTAATAATACCACGGCGATAGTATGTTCAGAAGCGAACGAGAAGATGAGGAAATATTTCAAGTAATCTGGGCTCGTTAACACAGGTGCTTCACTGATGACTTTTTTAATATGCTCGAATGACGCTTTAGCCTCGGTTGTCCAATTTACTCTGCTATCCTTTTTCATCATTCCTGTGATCAATTTGACAATCTCAGCAAAATTTGGTACAAACCTTCGTAAAAAATTTATTGTACCTAAGAAATATTGAATTTCTTTTACGTTCCTAGGAATCCTGATAGTTTGTATTGCTTCGACCCTCTTAGGATCGATCCTGATCCCATCTTTAGATACGATATGCCCCAGAAGATTACCCTCTTGCATAGCGAAATGTGATTTCTTTGGGTTCAAAGATAGGCCATACCTGCGGCATTTTTTGAAAGTCTGTTTTAAATGGATCAAATGTTCTTCATCGGTTTTAGAGAAAACCGTTAAATCGTCAAGGTAGATTACTAAGAACTTGTCTCTTTCTCTGACGAAAGCGATGTCCATAGTGCGCTGGAATGTAGCCCCTTCATTCATCAAACCAAAAGGCATTTTATCATACATGAATGTACCCCATGGTGTGGTGAAAGCAGTTTTTTCTCTGTCTAGCTCGTTCATGGCGATTTGGTTGTACCCAGAAAACCCATCTATCATAGACATTCGATTTGCTCCAACTACCCTTTCTATAACGTGGTCTATTTTAGGAAGCGGATAATTATCCTTAAGAGAGGACCTATTCAAGTTTCGGAAATCCACACATAGTCTGATTTCTTCGTTCTTTTTCCTGACAGGGACCAAATTTGCCACCCAGTCTGAGTACCTTAGAGGTACGATTATTTTCGCATCTAAGAGCTTCTTAACTTCTTTTTCAATAACGGGCAACAAAATGGGGTTAAACTGTCTGAGTTTTTTCCTAAAAGGCTTGACCCCGGGCTTCAATGGTATCTTATGCTCAATTATGGAAGTATCATACGTTCGAAGTTCTTCATAGGACCAGGCGAAAACATCTGTATACTGTTTGAGTAGGTCACTGTATTGGTCTTTTACCTCGGGAGGGAGGAATTTAGATATCTTTACTATTCTGGCTTCTTTTTCAGTTCCTATGTCGCAATCCTCCACTTCCTCTGGTTGGGGCTGCAAAGTGGATTTCACAGGTATGTCGTTCTGATCGAAGAGTCTTTCTAAAGGGATTAAGCCTTTCGGGATCTGGTTGTTTTTAAGGACCAACATGCGATGATCCGCTATTTTATCTTGAAAGGTTTCAGGATCTTCACCCTCTTGCATAATCCACATCGGGTCATTTTGGTTTTCCTGGTCTGGATGAGTTTCAGAGAACTCACCTATTGCCATAAGAAATTTTTGAATTTGTTCGTCATCTTCAAAGACCTGCCAGTGTCTGACATTGTCGGGTATAGAGGGTTTATATTTGATTTCAATATGATATTTCATTTTAACGTTCGTGGGAGGAGAAAAGGCTGAGGCTGCCTTAGCCAATGCGTCAGCGTGTAGATTCTCGGTGCGCGGAATAAATTGGACTTTTATAGATGAGAAAAAAATTTCCATCAAATCCCAAGCACAATTTCTATATGTTCTTAGTCTGGGATGCTTGGCTTGATATTGTTGGTTTATTTGTCTTACTATCAATTCAGCGTCACCATAAACCTCCAAGTTTTTTATATTTAACTTCTTTGCAGCCTCTAAACCTAAGATTAATGCTTCATACTCACATACGTTATTGGTGTAATCTATATCCCACTGCAAACGATATGAGAAAGGAACAATAAACTTACCTTCAGGCGCTACTAAAAATATGCCAGCACCAGCTCCTTCGGAAGACGAAGCACCATCGAAGTACATTTTCCAGATACCACTTTTGCATAGTTCTTCAGTCAAGGGGCTAAGCTCTTCTTGCTTCATATCAAGTTCTTTTGGACACCCATCTAAACCATCATCAAATGACAATATGCAATTTCCCAGATCTTGGTCTGCAATGTAAATGGGAAAGTTATTTGGATTCTGAGGGTCACTGACAGTATACGCCAATCTTGTTTCTCTGTACAACCGGGTAAACTGACCACCAAAAATTGGGATTGTGGCATAGGACATGTCCAATTGTAGAGAGCCTCCCAACTTGGCTCCCCATGATCTGGATAACAACATACCATATTTGGGGGGGATATCTGCAATAACCACATCCATCAGGATACTTTTGACCGGGACCTGAGCCAGGGTAACTACCAGATCCTTTATCATTCCCAAACATTTAACCTTTCTCGAATCAAACGAGTATAGGTTTCCATAGGGTCTAGTGATCTGGAGCCCTAGCCTCTCCATTATAATTTTGGGCATAACATTATGTGAAGCCCCGGAGTCTAACATGCAGTTATGCAGTAACTGGTCATGTATATTCAAGGTAATATAGAAAGGAGCGACGTTGTCCTTGGATCCCTCAAAATGAGGACCAAAGGTGATGTTAGGTATGTCGTCTTCTAGGTTGATAACATCAGAGTGACTCTCTGGCTCATAAACACCCATCGCTTTGGCAATTTGCTTCCGATAAGTGGGGTTTTTTGCTAATTCTACCAAAGGAATCGGTATCTTAATTTTATTCAATTCATTATCAAAATTGAAAGATGTATTTACCTTGTCCGTTTCTTTGGTTAAGACTTCCGAGCTTTTTTCTTCCGACTTGTTTTTCTGGATCGCTTTATCACTAGTGATGTTAGTCGAAGATATGGCTTTATCTATCGGTCATGTTTCCTTTGTTTGAGTTTCATCTTTTTTCACCTCAGACTCTTGAATTTTTGCTATCTTGACCTTATTGCTGGGTAACAATGCCTTTTCCAAAGGAGGTTCATGATATTGACCCCTTTGCAGGACTTTCTTAGGTTGGTCAGTTGGGGTGGGCTTATTTTTAGATCTCAGATTGTATTTGGGTTGAAAATCAGCCGCTATCATTTCTGTTTTTGGTTGAGATATGCAGAGGTCAGCATGATCACCTTCTTCCTCTTCATTAGACGGTTGAGGGGTATTTGAAGACTTTTCATAGTCTTACCTGGTCAAAAATGGCTGCAAACATTCATCACCGAAACATGCAACTTCATCTTCCGAATCTCCGAAATCTTGGAGGTCGCTTGCTCCTATAAAATTTTCGTTTTTTAGTGGGGCTTGTATTTTTTGATCTTCATTCTTTATTTGCCTCTGTTGATTTTGGGGATTTGGGTTTCTCCTGAAGTCCCTTTTGTTAGAAGAATCAGCTTTAGCTTGATCCAACTCCATCCTAGAGATTTTGTTACACAGATCTTTAATTATTCGGGCCATATCATCTACTCTGTCGTCAGTGTATCTATTTGACCCGGAAGGACCCGCTGGTTCCCTATAGCATCTATTTTCATAGTTGACTGTTTCTACTTTAGCCTTCAACTTACCTGAAGCCATCATATTAGATTATATTTCAACAGCATTGTCTTGCATTCTATTCAGGGTGGCTCCTCTTCTTTCTCGCAAAAGCAATGCAAAATCAGGTTCGAAAGCTCCCGCAAAGGTTACTTTGGCTAAAGGTTCGGAAGGTTTAACAACAGCTGGAATTTTATTATAAAGTTTGTTAAATCTCAGAATAAATTCCATAATGGTTTCTGAGTTCTTTTTCTTTAGGGACCCAAACTCGGTAAGGTAATATAAGTGATCCTTTCGCTCTCCCCATTGTCTAAGGAAAGCGTCTTCCAAGGTGTCATATGTCCGAATAGAAGCTGCAGCAAGACTCCGAAACCAAGTTCGGACCTGTCCTTCGAAGGTCTGGACAAGTAGTCTTGAATAGACATCCTCGTGTTCAATACCACAGATGTCTACGAACTGGTCAAAAAAGTTTATATGCTCGGCTGCGGTTAGATCTCCCTCTCCATTGAACTTAGGAAGATTTTTGATGTAGTTGTCAGGTAAATCATGGAGGGGAACGGGTAATACCAAGGGAGCGTATCTCACTGCTACTTTTGCAAATACTCCGGGAGGAGGGACATTCGGTCGTCTTCCACCTCCTCCTCCGATGCCTGCCATCAACTTGGGAGTGGGAAAAGAGGGTGTAACACACTCTTTTGAATCAGGTGAAACTGGGAAGCTCTGCCGAAGAAAGGTTGGTATGTCGAATGACAACGATCTTTCTAAAGGACCCTTTCCCTTGTTTATAGATGGGAAAGTCTGATGGGTCTCACTCCTAAATTCAGAGTAGTTTGTTTCCGAATATTGGGTATCAGACAGAGGGTCGCAGGAAGTGGGAGGTTCTGAAGGGAATTTAGTCTTTAAAAGTGGGTTATCGGGCTTTTTAACTGAAGCGGTTGCCTCAAACGAACCTCTCGCTCTTAAAAAAATTTCAGGATTATTAACAGGCGTAATCGGCTTGCCATCCGGGTTCTGTTTGGTATGCCTTCTACCAGACGCCAGTTTGTGTTTCAGTGGAGTCACCAAGTGAAAGATTTTTTAGTAAAGCCTTAAAACTGTGTGCACTCTATGTTCACTATCAAAGAGTAACACTATCAACAAAATAGTTTGTCGTTTTCCCAGGGAAAAAGATTTCGTAACTTCGAGTCACCGGCAACGGCGCCAGAAAGATGTTGTTCCTGAGTCTGTACTTAAGGCTTAAAAGTACAGTGTCAAGGCATCCGAAAGTGTGATAAAGGTTGATAAAGTATTATTCTAACCTTCGGTATGGGAAACTAATGAGGATTTCTACGTTCTCGTTGTCTAGATTCCAACTATTCCTGGGTAGTAATATCTTGTTCAATGGCTGCCCATGAACGTTCCAATTCCTCCCGGGTGTTCACAGTTTTAAGGACTGTGTCAAAAAGATTTAAAGCGATATGTATTTGGTTGGATAGTCCGGGTTGAATATTTGGTTGAATTGCTGCAGGAACAGTCATTGAGGAACAGTACCAATATGTAAAATGATTTAAACAGAAGATTTCAATGCTGTTTCAATTTGATTAAAATAAAGAGAAACTTTTACATGAAAAACGAAATAAAAATGCAAACTGAAGGCCCTTTCCCGTAACTGTATTATTTTTAGTAAAATATGTAGGGTGAGAGAAAAACGTTTAGCTGTAGATAACGTAAGGTTACTATCAATAGAAAAACTCACACA
>CBVK0101913103.1:0-12111 GCA_900067695.1 Picea abies
CGCACTTGTGTAGATCCCTCAACAAGTGGGATATATATATATATATATATATATATATATATATATCTGTGTGTGAAATTTGCTTTTGCAGGTCTTCAATTTTAAGAGAAACACTTTATCGTTCTCAAGACCTCTTTGGGCGAGCATCTAGAAGGTTATAATTTTGGATTTTATCTTTTTCCAGCTACATTCCCTACGAGCCTTCAACCCCTTCTTCCCATGAAATGAGGTACAATCCCTTCTTGGGTTAGTACACCCATAAATCCCAAAATATAAGGAGACAAAAATGATGAAGTATGAAAAGTGATAAGTATGATCGGGAATGGTACAAGGACTCATGAAGGAGACCTCCCAATAGCAAACCTTTTGCCAAGGGTGACCACTTACTAGGGCACAATGTCAACCACCAAGGTGAAACAGGGAAAATAGCATAATTTCCAAGTAGAGGTTCTATAATCAAAATAAACTTTAAATGCAACATACTCAAATGCCTCAAGTATTAAAGTGACACTTTGATCCAGGTGGACATTGGTGGCTACCCACCTATTCCAACTAGCTCCTCTTGAAATTTTTTAGTTCAACACATTCTTCCGTAATAATTTGTAATTGTGGGTTCTACACTTCTAGGGCTGTCTGAATCCCTACACAGCTTCTAGGTGGAGATTGGTGGCTGCCCACTTAATCCAATTGGCTTATTTTTGAAGTTTTCATGTCAGTAGATATTTATGTACTTCCAGGGCCGTTTTGGGGCCCTAAACAATGTTTTTTTGGCTTGCCACAATCAAACTATAGACAAAGTCAGATTTTGACGACAAGATGTGTATTTCTTGAAAAGACCTTTCCAATGGGCTATCACGCGCCTAAAACATAGGTCGTATGAAAAATTTACGACCTCAGGAAATTGAGGTACCAACTTACCCATCGGGCCCATATAAATTTTGGTGTTTCACCTCCTAGGGTTAGGTTTTTGGATGTCTAGGGTTTTGGCATTTATGAGTAATGTTAAAAATTTCTCTAGAGCCTCATTGTAATTTTTTTTCTCAGAAGGATGTGCATAGCATACACATCTCTTCTTAGAGATAACTACCACCATTTGAGCAAGTTGTTTTCAGTTCTTTAGTTTTACAATTTCAACCTATTTTATTTATTCAATAGAAGTTATTGTTCACCGGATATTTGTTGTTTTTCTTTGTATCTATGTGCTATTGTATTCAGTGTTTTATTCATTTCATTCTGCTCATAAATCCAGATCAGTGGTATACAAGTGTTCTACTCTTCATTATTTTTTTTCGTGCATGTCCTCGACAAGATATGGTTACAAGAAGTTGGGACTCGAACCAGTCGAGCCTTTTCAATATCAGCCACGCCGAGCCCGACAACAACCCCTGGGGGATGAGAAGAAAGATGATGGAGCAAGAGATCCTTTTAAAATGTTTCTCGAAGAATCCCTTGTGCGACAAAGGAGTGAAATGATGGACAAATTTGCACGGATCCTTCATCGACTGCCACAAGAGACACATCTTCATGAAGCGACCATGCAACCCCCTTCAAGGTACAAGTAAATTTTTATATTCCATTATTTGAAAGACCGATAGATGGTGGATGCTGTAGATAAATGGCTGAATCTTCTCGAAGGGTATTTTTCAGTCCATAATTTTTCCGACAGAGAAACTATTACTTTTTCACTCCTCAAGGCCGTCCCCCATGTTAAGGAATGGTGGGATACTTACTTTGAGAAAAGGGCCATAGAGGAATCTGCAATATTTGCGGTCGCCCCTACATGGGATTCCTTCAGGGATGCCATTAAAGAACAATACTACCTTGTTGGAATCTACGAGGACCAATACACAAGATAGACCATGCTGCGTTAGGAAAGGGACCAGACAATACCATATTTCACCAATATTTTCCATACCCTGTGCACCAAATTGGGTATCAAAGACTCTAAGCAACATCTGGTGCTCAAATACTGTAATTTTTTGTATAGATACATTCAAATAGAAATGGAATTCTGGACATCACCTTATTGGGTACGGCTTATAGATACGTTGTCAAGATCAAGCAAAAATTTAAGCAGAAGATGCGAGAGTTTGGATCTGCAAACTCCTGCCAGCCAGAGCAAGGAAAAAGCTTCCCCAACCCACACAGTAAGGTTCAAAGCAAATATGGCCACTCTTAGGAAAACCAGTCCAAGCCGCAACACAAGAAGGGAAATGAGAAGATGAAGAAGGACACGAGAAAATGGTGTGAGTACCATAAAATCCCTTGGCACAACACTAAAGAATGTCACTCCAAGAAGTCACTTGTGGCCGAGTTGAAGGCTTCTGAGTCATAGGTTGATTCTGACTCCAAATCAAATCCCAAAGGAGGGAAGCAGATTATCGATGTTGAACCCAGTGCCACTGTCACTACCACCAAAATCCGGCCAAGTCAACCAGAAGAACCAGAGGAAGGGGAACGCTTCTTTCACTCATAGATGTGGGTAAAGGGGGTTCTGCTTCATCTCATTTTCAATAGAGGCAGTCAAAAGAGCTTGATTTCAGCAGAGGTCGTCAAGTGGTTGGACCTGCCGATGACACCGCACCCACAATCCTACAACATCGGTTGGCTTCTCCAAGGAAGAGATCTCCATGTCATCCAACAATGTTGTCTTCCCTACAACATCAAGCCTTTCAAAGATGAGATATTGTGTGATATTGTTCCCCTTAAAGTTTGTGATATTCTTTTAGGACAACCATATTTGTGGAAGCGTCATGTTGTGTACGAGTCTAGAGCCCGCAATGTTATTATTACTTTGAGTAGACAATTGCACAGGATATCAGAAGTAGTGTTTCCTACCGCTATTTCTTTAATCTCTGCTAACCAATGTAGTAAGGTCATTTCACAGATTGGGAAGTTCATTTTCTTTGTAATATGTGCTCACAGTAAGCAGAAGGTCACTGCCACATCTGTGGCCTCTACAAAGAGCCTCTCTTTACAACAGAATAAAATGGACGATATCATCTAAGAGTACATAGACATCTTCTCCTCACCCACTAGGGTACTGACGCATTGCCAAGTCAAGCATCCAATTGATATGACCCCACTGCACCTCTGCCTAATGGACCAGTTTATCGTCGCTCACTGATGGAAAATGACAAAATTAGACGTCAGATCCAAGAGCTTCTTCAAAAAAGGCACATCAGACCCAACTCCTCCACTTGCAAAAACCTGATTTTACTGGTGCAGAAGAAGGGCGAGACTTGGCGACTCTGCATTGATTACAGAACCTTAAACAAAATCACAGTCAGGAATCGATACCCAATTCCCAGGATTGATGACCTTCTTGACCAACTCAAGGGGGGAAATTTCTTCAACAAGATTGACCTAAAGTTTGGCTACCACCAAGTTCCCATTGAACCAACGGATGTATGGAAGACAACTTTCAAATCTAAAGAAGGTCTCTTCGAATGGCTGGTCATTCCCTTTGTCTTAACAAATGCACCAGCCACATTCATGAGATTGATGGATGATGTATTGAGACGCTTCACCAACTCCTTTTTGGTGGTATATTTGGATGAAATTGTCATATTCAATAGAACTTGGAAGGAGCACATGTGGCATATTCATCAGGTTTTGAGCACTCTGCGACATCACAAGATATATGGCAACTTGGAAAAATGCTCCTTTGGCATGAATAGGGTCCAATACTTGGGCTACATTGTTGATGAGCATGGGGTACATGTTGATCTAGCTAAGATCCAAGTCATCCATGACTGGCCATCCCTAACCACACTAATCGAGCTTCGAAGCTTCTTGGGACTGGCCAACTTCTATCGACAATTCATGTTGGGATTCTCCCATATTGCATGGGCCCTCAACTAGGTGAGCAAGGGTGGTGGTAGGGAAAAGTTTATGTGGAGGAAGGAACAACAACGAGCATTATATGATCAAAAGCATTGCTTGTGCTCAGCTCCAGTACACTCCTTTCTCGATCTGCAACAATCGTTAGAGATTGAGACTAATGCATCTGACTATGTTGTAAGCGTGATTCTCACTAAGCACGGTCATCCGGTGGCATACCATAGTGAGACACTCTCAGATATTGTCCAGAAATACCTCACCTATGATAAGAAAATGTATTCCATTGTACAAGTCTATCATCAATGGAAACATTACATTCTGGGAAAGGAGACGATCATCCACACTGATCACAAGCCTATGCAGTTCATACAGACACAGAGGAAATTGTAGAACGATCGTCGTCTAAAGTGGTCCACCTACCTGCAACAACTCCATCTCAACATCAAGTATAAGATAAGGATCTCAATTTGTATCGTTGACTTCCTTATTCGACCTCTCGTGGCTACACTCACACTATGCTCCATTCATGTGGATATGAGGCATATGAGTGGCCCAACTTTATCAACAAGATCCGTACTTTGCCACCACCTATTAGCTCTTGGGTATAGGCATGATTGTCACCAATTTTTACATTCAAGACAGACTATTATTCCATTTGGGCCATATTTGTGTTCCTACAAGCAAGTGTGCGAAGATGATTTGGGAATCCCACTACAGTCAGATGCAAGACATTTTGGCGTGGAGAAAACTATGGTTGTTCTTCAGAAACATTTTTATTGGCCAAAACTTCGACATGACGTCATCAAGTATATCAGATCTTGCACTTCCTCTGCAATTTCCAAGCCAGCCATCAAGAAGCAAGGCTTATACACCCCTCTTTCTACTCCCGAGAAGCCTTGGGAATCCATCTCAATGGATGACATGCTTGGCCTTTTGTCCACCAAGAAAGGAAATGATTGTGTATTTGTGGTCATTGATTGGTTTTTGAAGATGGCTAGCCTCACTGCTTGCAAGAAAAATATCACAGCGGCATATACTGCCAATCTCTTCTTCGAACGAGTGTGGGTCCATTTTGGGATACTACAGACCATCATCTCCGACTGGGACAATAGGTTCCTCAACACGTTTTGGTCGAGTCTCTAGTCACTGTTGGACACCAAGCTCACTAAATCCACTTCTTTCCATCCCCGAACTGACGGCCAAACATAGGTTGTCAATCGGATGATTGTGCACATCTTACACATGTACAACTCTAATCATCCACGTACATGGGATGAGAGTCTCCTCTATGTTCAACGTAGTTACAACAGGGCTCTCCATAGCTCCACCAACCATATCCCATTTCAGGTGGGGCCGGGATTCCAACCCTTGGGTCCCATTGATGTTGCACTATCTCTTTCCACCACATAGACAGACTCTTCCCATGTTCATTCTGAGACCGACAAAGCCACTAGATTCATTGAGAGGATTCATCACATCTGCCAACATGTGCATGATATTTTGCAGAAATCCAATGCTAAGTACAAGAAGCTCCATGATCAACACAGGGTACTGCACCAATTTTAGGTTGGAGTCAAAGTCTGGTTACATTTGCAGAAGGAGCGTCTCATAGGGTCCCATCGAAATCTCCACCCACTTCGTTATAGGCCTTACACTATCACCAAGGTTGTGGGTAGCAATGTTTTTGAGCTCAATACTCCACCCTTCCTTGGCTTGTACCCAGTATTCAATGTGGACCTCCTTCGAACATATTTTCTACCATTGTTGGACACATCAGAGATCGCAAAACAAATGACACTAAAAAAGCTCAACCCTAATTGCATGGAACAAGCATCCACTGATAAAATCGTGGACACATAGGTTAAGGGCACTCGCTAGCAAAGGATCCATCTTTATTGGGTTGTCAAGGAAGGGCAACTCCTACACCAAGGAAAGTGGTTCACCCAGGGCCAAATTCAACCGAAGTTTCCTCACCTAATGCGATACTCAACGTAATGGAGACCATTTCTTCCTAAGGGGGGAGGACTAATCCGGGTGGATATTGGTGGCCACCCACTTATTCCAACTGGCTCCTCTTGACAGTTTTAGTTCAACACATTCTTCTATACTTATTTGTAATGATGGTTTCTACACTTTTGGGGTTGTCTGAAACCCTACACATATTCCAGGTGGATATTGGTGGCCTCCCACCTAATCCAATTGGCTTATTTTGTATGTTTTCATGTCAACACATCTTGTTGTACTTTTAGGGCCGTTTTGGGGCCCTTAATAGTGTTTTTTTGGCTCGCCATAGTCAACTTGTAGACGAAGTCAAAGTTTGACAGTGTAATGTGTATTTCTCTAAAAGACCTTTCCAACGGGCTATCACGTGCCTAAAACGAAGGTCGTATGCAAAAGTTACAACCCCAAGAAGTTGAGGTACCAACTTACCCATAGGGGCCCACATAAATTTTGGCGTTTCACCTCCTAGGGTTAGGTTTTTGGATGTCTAGGGTTTTGGAATTCATGAGTCATATAAAAAATGCCTCTGGAGCCGCATTGTAATAATTCTTCTCAGACAGATGCGCGTAGTAGCCACATCTCTTCTCAAAGATAGATACCACCATTCGAGCAAGTGTTTCAGTTCTGCAGTTTTACAATTTTAGCCTATTTCATTTATTCAATAGAAGATATTGTTCACTGGATATCCATGTTGTTCTTCATATCTCTGTGTTTATTTTATTCAATCTGTTAATCAATTCATTCTTCTCTTAAATCTGATCAATTACTTCAATACAGGTTAATAAACCATACATGTCAACACTACAAAGAGTATCAACACTACAAAGAATACTCTTGGAATTTTAAGAAATGTATCCATTGGATTACACCACTATCTGTCTTTGAAAATCAACCATTCAATATTGGTAGCCTTGGATTCAAATATGGTTCCTCTTTTCTTGTTGGAGCTTGGGATTAAGTTGTAGCTCCTCTAGCCTTTTCTATCTTCAATTATATTGGTCAATACTGCATCCATATTGAACTTAAAATATTTCTACTTTTGTTTTTGGTTCTTCTAACACTCACATTTAATGTTTGTTTTGTTGTTCTTCTAACACTCATGTTTAATATGAGAGGGGTATTGAATTCTACATGTCTATCCTAAAACAAGAAGAGTTGCGGAATAACAAGTCCCTACCAAAAGTACATGAAGCAAAAAGTCCATGCCAAAAAGAGAGGAAGTATGTGTAGGTTGCATGTTAAAAACATTGATTTCAGAGGCATCTATTTTTTTGTAGAACTACAAATTCCAAATTTGTTGAGGATGCATCTAGAATCCTATAGTATCTTGGTTGCAACTTCTTTTCTCTTGTCCCACTTCTAACATAATTGAAAGGAGAACAAGTATTACAAAAACTAAGAACAAAATATATTCTTTAGGACAACATATGCATGAGAAAGTAATTTACCATGTTACACAATAAAGAATGAGAAATTCATTAGGAAAATATTCATTATAATACACAACAGTTCGTACACATAAATGTAAAATAAACCAATGTATATCCATATTAACTCCCACATTAATGTAAAATAAACCAATGTAGATCCATCTTAACGCCCGATCTATTGTGCGCCAAAAGGGATCAAATCCCTCAAGGTGCAAACCTTCCCTCGAGTTTTGTTCTCTAAAACGAGGTTTGCACCTTGATGGATATGATGTCATGTTTTCACCTTGAGGTTTTCATATCTCCCTCATACTGGGTTGTAGAAAGGATCGTTCTGCATTAATATTTTTTTTATGATGGTGATGATAAATTAGAATTTCTGATGATGATGATGACGATGATTAACGTCCAATGAGACCATTTGGTCTATCGGACCTTAACAAGGTAAGATATTACTTCTATTTATTTAAAATTGTATTTATATCGGACCTTAACAAGGTAAGATATTACTTCTATTTCTTTAAAATTGTATTTATATCCGACCTTAAGAAGGTAAGAGATTACTTCAATTTCTTTAAAATTGTATTTCTATGCTCAAAACACATTGAGCTAAGCTTCCCAAGATCACCATAGATTTGATGACTTAGGAGGTTAGGAAGGTCTAATGTGACAAATATTTTTAAATTGGGATCTAATATGGGTATAGGTATGAAAATCCAAGAGGAAGTGTTTTTCATCTTCTACCCTATTAGTGTGATCACAAAGGTGACATATTCTTTCATATAATTTGGGAATGGTGTTTTGGGAGTTGTCCAACACCCAATTTCACTCTGTAGCTCATGAGAGTTTGTTCTTATTTTAGCAATGTTGATTTTCTTCTTTGCACTTCTCAAAACTTAGAGGTAATTTTGATATTCTAAATTAGGGTTGACCAACTTCTTGTAGTATCTTAATTTCCTTTTATCCACTAATTATTTATCACACCCCATATTCTCCTTAAATTTAGAAGTGATAATATTTGTAATATTATCGATATTCTGCATGATGATTTTTTCTTGTAAACTGATTTAGCCAAGATTTGAGTCGTTGGAGGTTTTGGCTAGATTTTGAAGTAATTTGAATATGATATTATAATATTTTAATTAATGTGAAGATTGATTATAGCCCACATTGAAATATTTGTTTTTCTTATTAATATTTTCTTAAATGTCACATGTCAACTCTTACACAACTACCTCATAATGGGAAGTAGAAAGTACCTATCAATGGAATAAGAATATTTTTACTTTCACTTACTTTTGGTTTGTTTCTATCTCTATATAAAGTATATATAAAATTATTTTACTTAAAATGGATATTGAAATATTTTATTTATAGTAGACATTGAAATATTTTTTTGTTATTAATAATTTTTTTTAATTCCATGTGTCAACTCCATGTTGAGCAAGAAAGGACTTGCATATCTCCATCATACTGGACTATGGAAAACACAAATTGTAATTTCTATAGAAAAGGGCATGCATAGTACATGTTACAAATTCTATAACAGATGGAGGTTGCAACTTCAAGTTGCATTCATAGCACATTGCATAAATTACAAATGTTATAGCATAGGTTGTGCACCTGCACCCTTACAACTTACAAGTCACAGGGATTCTTTGGAAATTGGATCGTATCACATCTTGCAAGTTGAAAAGTGAAGGTTGAGAGGAAAGAAAAGATCAAGGATTCAGAAGCACTGCTACATGCAACTATCCATAGAAGTAAGGCTCATTAATATTAAATTGCTATTGCAGTGATGGAATTTTTTTTCGTTTGGATGAAGCTAGAAAACACCTTCTTGCACACTTATTTTCTCATTATATTTGGTTTTTGAGAATCCACATTTAAATACCTTCCCACTTGTGTTTTTAATGTCTTCATGAATCTTCATAATAATAATAAACATGGATGTGGTCGGCCTCTCACAAGCTCTGTTTTATTTCATTTTAGAAAACATCAGTACTTTCTATTTAAAAAAACAAATCCAAAATAATTCAGTAATATTTCATGATCATTATTTCATTATATCAATAAGCATAATTATTTCAAATTTTGCAATCCATAACTTTTATTATTTTTTTTACAACAACCATTAGTAACTACTTTTTTCTTTTTTCCTGTAGGTTGTATCTATCTTGGTATCATTGCATGCATACTATTTAGTGTTTGCTCGATTGTTTTTGTACAGTGATTGGATCTATGGGGAATTGAGGCATAGAAAGAAGTTGGAACCTCTTATTTGGTGATTTTCAAAATTGAAACCGTGTGCAAGCTGCTATATCAAGGTAATCTATTGTTGTTTATGTTTTTAATGGTGTTGTATTTCATGTGAAAGAATTTGATGATTTATGTTAAATGCAATTTCATAATAAATTTATGTTGTTTCTGGGATGTTTTTGTATTTAGAATAAAAATGAACAAAAACACATATGAAACATAATATTTAAATGGCAGGAAAAAATTTAAAAAAAGATTCATCGGAAGGGAAGTGTTAAGAAGAAACCCGTCATAGAAAAATTTACTTGACGGGTAGGAGTGCCTGTCAAATTTATAACCTAGTTTAAATATATGAAATAGTTGAAATGAAAAAAATATATAACACAAATAAATACTCACACCATCCACAAATAAACACAATATATGACCTGAGAAACCCAGTACGAGAGAAAACCCATCTAGAAGGTGGGGTCTCTTGACTCTGTTTTCTTTGAATGCAATTATAAAGAAAGAGGTGCTCTCTGTGGAGTTTCCCTTGACACTATGCCCTATATGGCTACTACATAATCTCTCATTCTTTGTTATCCTTACAAAATGCCACTCTCATATGTGTTGCTCAGCTATGGAACAATATACAATGAAAAAGAATGGAACCCCTTTCTCCTCCTGGCAGTCTGGTATTTAACATATCCTGATAATCATTTAGGGTTAGGGTATTGACTTCCCCAACCCTCAATTAGTGATCATGTTTATACCTTCTATAATTTTATATAAAATAAGCTATGTGGATAGCCCCACATGTTTAAGTAATGGGAGATGATGTGGCATCCACTCACACCATGGTGATCAATACGGTAGGTCAACTCACGTGAGGCATAACTTTTGTATACAAAATCCAATTGAGACGATTCTTGCACCATTGGAAAGGTATCAGTGTGTATAATATAGCTTCTTGCTTCATAGTAAGGTTTGGACCATAAAAATGTGTCGTTTGATGCTTAGAAATGGCTCTGGAATATTTTAGATGGTTTTTTGAACCCAAATTTCCAAATTGGGACCAGACACTAAAATGGTTGTGCAAGTTGATTCCTCCAATTTTTTCAACCATAAGCATCGAGATAGATGAAAAATAATATAACGATCCAATTTGGATCATACCTCATCATTTAGGGATGCTTTTGGTCCCAAAAATATTTACTGAATAAGGTGAGGAAATGTTTCCTCTACCTTATTACTAGAGTACCACTTTGATTTGTCTAGAAGTTGTCGTTTCAACCCAATTTGCCAAAGGTTATATTGTGCATGCCTTGTAGTTCTGGACCTCTTCTGCAAAAATGTGCCCTCTTCCAACTCTTACTGAGCATCTGGTGTTAAGTCCTCTATGGAAGGTAGTACATTCTCCTCCTTTTGATCCAACATGGAAGGTTCGTAGAGTTTGATATTCTCCAAATTCACTATTGAGTAAATGCACATGTATGGGGGTAGAACTACAAGGAAAATATCCACTAGCAGAGGTTTTTTCGGATGTCCCTATAAAAATAGCCCAAAAATCCTTTCATAGCGGATGATACTAGCGGAGGAAAATGAGCAAAGGTTTTAGAGAATTTTTTACGTCGGTGCTTTTATAAGTACATAACGCATTGATGTGTTTTATACAACAGGCACATCAATGCCCTCAAAACTAGTGCACCGTAGCATGGTTATTTCAAATAAAAAAATATTGTTCAGTGTGTTATGGAAATAATGACGCACCGGGGTGCATAGTTTCTCTAAACAATTGCACACCATTGTAGGGTTATTTTTTTAAATTTTATATATGATGGTGTGCTACTTAAAAAAGTGCATCGAGATGAACGGTTACTCCCAGATAATGTCACACCATGGATAGGTTTTCGAAAAAAATATAAATCGGTGTGCTCAGTAATTAAAGATGCACCAGTGCAGATAATTATTTAATGCATTGTACAAGTGTTAAGTAAAAAAAATTTACCGGACATAATATTAATCATACAAAGACGTTAGTAGAAAGAGAAAGAACAATAGCAGAGTGTTGACTTGTACAATTTTTTATGGGATTGAGAGAGAGGGGGAGAGGGAGAGGGAATTTTTTTTCATTGAGAGGCGATCCAATTTTATCTTCATTCACCAAGAAATAAATATCGGTGTGTTACTGTTCGATAACACAGGTATTCCAATAGAGGACGAACACCTTCAGTAACCACTCACATAACCAGATCAAATATCAACACATCGATGTTTTCACGTGGTAAAACCCATACGGGGAAACATCCACGGCCCCAGCCAACGCGACCACTTGGAGTAGTTTATTAATGAAAAAGAAAAAGATTACAGAGATATTTTACAAGAGAGTTTCTCACAATCGATCATCAGAAAATGACCCTCCATGCTCTTTAAATAGATATCAAGGACCAATCAGGTGTTAATCCATAGATTAATGGCCATTAAGATTGAGGAGAGTATGAACCATCAAATCACTCTATGTCAGGAACATATCGCGACCGTTGGATTTCCTAACTACAAATGCAAACTAATGCATACTAAAGAAACACACTTTTACCTA
>CBVK0101913104.1:0-13239 GCA_900067695.1 Picea abies
CAATAATGACACAATAGGAGGAGGAAGGAGATGAAAACTTCTTGAACTCCTAACATAGATCGAAGTTTGGAAAACTTCTCTTCTGTAAGAGACTTTGTCAAAATGTCTACAACTTGATATTCTTTAGGGAAAAAGAGCACTTCAATAACTTGATCATGAATGAGCTTTCTGATGAAGTGCATGTGTAGCTCGATGTGTTTTCTACGTTGATGTTGAACTGGGTCTTTGGAAAGCTTGATGACACTCTGATTGTCGCACCAAAGGCTGGTCAGATGTTGTTGCTGGAATCCAAACTCTGAAAGGATATATCGAAGCCACAAGGCTTCCTGACTTGCATTTACCGTTGCTCGATACTCTGCTTTTGTTGAAGAAAGTGCAATAGCCTGTTGTTTCTTATAGGCCCAAGTGACAGGTCCTGAACCAAGGCTAAAAACATAACTTGCAGTAGACTTCCAATCATCAGGGTCGTTGGCCCAATCTGAATCAGTGAAACCAACCAATAAAGGAGTCCCCCCTAAACTGTAATGTATCCTGAACTGAACTGTACCACGAACATAGCGAAGTATCCTTTTAACTGCTTTCCAATGGCTTTCATGCAATGTTTGCATATATCAGGAAACAATACCAACAACAAAGAAAAGATCAGGGTGGGTATGAGTCAAGTATAAGAGGCTACCAACTAGCTGACGGTACAGGGTGGCATCAAATTTGGGAGAAGTACAGGTGGAAGTAAGCTTGAATCCAGACTGGAAGGGAGAAGGGGCTGGTTTACAATAATCCATGTGAAAGTGACGAAGAAGGTCACATGCATACTTAGATTGGAAAAGAAAAATGCCTTCATTGGTTTGCAAAACTTGGAGTCCAAGGAAATAGTGCAAAAAGCCTAAGTCTGTCATCTCAAATTTCTTCTTAAGGCTGGTTTTCACATGGTTTAAAAGTTTTGAGTCACTACCAGTAAGGATAAGGTCATCAACATAAAGGACAAGGATCATGAGATGGCTTCCCACTTTCTTGGTATATACATTAGGATCAGAATGGAATCTAGAGAATCCAATGGCAATAAGAAAACCATCTATTTTGGCATACCAAGCTCAGGGAGCTTGCTTGAGACCATAAAGAGATTTCTTGAGGTGAAAAACAAGGCTAGAGTCATTTTGGACATAGCCATGAGGTTGTTCCATGTATATTTCTTCTTTCAAAACTCCATGCAAGAAGGCAGATTTAACATCCATCTGATGGACCTCCCATTTATGTGAGGCAGCAAGGGCAAGAACAAGGTGTATGGAATTTATTTTGGCTACAGGGGAAAAGGTTTCATTATAGTCAATTCCTTCAACTTGGGAAAATCCTTTGGCTACTAACCGAGCCTTGTGTCTTTCAACACTTCCATCTGATGCATACTTAGTTCTGTAGACCCATTTGCATCTAACAAGTTTTCTTCCTTTTGGAAGAGGTACAATATCCCAAGTATAGTTTTCCATTAAAGAACGATACTCTTCATTCATTGTTGTATCCCAATCTGGATGACCTGAAGCTTCTGCAAATGTCTTTGGATCATGAGTTTCTGAAACTTGAGCCAAAAGAGAAGAGGCTCGTTGGAAATGTGAACGTGTCCGAAATTGATCTGAAGGATCACCGACAAGAACACCAGCTACTTCTCATGTTGAACGGACCCATCTAGGAAGCAGTGGAACTGATGCTGGTTCAGGTTCAAAGGACTCATCTGGAGGAGGGTGAGCTGGTGGAGGTGGATTTTCATCCTCACTGCCATCATCTAAAGAATAAACCAGATCAGAAGAAGGCACAAACGTCGAATATGGATCACAAGCCGAAGAAGGCACAACCGTCGAATTAGGCTTGCAGGCCAAAGAAGGCACAAACACCAAATTAAGCTAGCAAGCCAAGAGATTTTCATCAAATTTAACATCTCTTCTAATAATAATTTCATTACAATGTGGTTGAAGAAGTCGATAACCTTTGACATATTCAGAATAACCAACAAATATACACTTCTCACTTTTAGGCTGCAATGCTTTCCTTTTCTCATTAGGAATGTGAGCCCATGCTATACTGCCAAATACATAGAAGTGACTTACATATAGTTTAATTTTAGTCCAAGATTTTTTCTTGTTATATTTTTAATAGCCTTTGTGGGAGTGTGATTTACTATGTAATTTGCACAGTTGATGGATTCCACCCAACACTTTAGACTTAATCCCTTAGATTGGATCATACAATTAGCCATTTCTTTTAATGTGTGATTCTTTCTCTCAGCAACACCATTTTGTGGTGGTATATATGGAACAATGTGTTGCATTTGGATTCCCTGTGTAGTGCAATAACTTGTAAAATTAATGTTCACATATTCACCTCCATTATCTGTTCTTAACCTTTGAATTTGATGTCCAAATTGCTTTTCTACAAGGGCCTTGTAGGCCAAAAACTTGTCAAAAACTTCGCTCTTAAGTTTTAAGAATTAAACCCAAGTACGTCTGGAAAAGTCATCAATGAAAGTTAAAAAATACTTGCACCCAGAAAAATAAGGAGAAGAAAGTGGACCACACAAATCATTGTGAACAATCTACAAAGGACCTGAGGCGTGCCAAGAGGCACGTTTGTCAAAACTTTCCTAATGATGTTTGTCGAGAACACAACTGGCACAAACACCATCTCTGCATGAAACAAGAGGAAGACCAGTCACTATATGTTGATTACATAGTTGCTACAATGAGCAATAGTTTAGATGACCAAACCGCTCATGCCATAGTTTTCTCAAGTCATCGCTATGAGGAAAAAAAACTGATGAAAAAGATGATGACCCAAAGTTGTCAAATTTGTACAACTTGGTAATATCATCAGCAATTCCAGTTGCAAGAACATGCTTAGGATATTTAGATCCTTGATTACAACTTGGTGAGGTGAAAAATCTATGGTTTTACCTTCACCCAAATGAGTGATTGGATACACTGATAGAAGGTTACAAGAAAGACTTGGAACACATAATACATCATTGAAATTACCATTTTCTACTTGAACTGTTCCAGATCCTTCAACACTAAGAGATCTATCATCACCAACAAATATTTTCTTGGTGTTACATTCATTTAGAGTGAAAAAAATGGCTCTATCCTTAGCCATTTGATAAGATGCTCCAGAATCAATAAGCCACTCATCATAAGTAGAAGTAGAAGTAGAATTTGTATTGAAGGAGAAACCAGAAGCATAAAGTGCATGTCCATGAGAAGAAGAAGAAGAAGTAGAATCAATATTGATGTTGTGCTTCTTCATCGCTGCTTCTAAAGCTACCATCTTCTTGAAACATTAAGACTCATTGTGACCATCTTTATCACAAAAGTTGCAATGTCTATTAGTATTCTTACGTTTATATTTTTCTCCTTTGTCACCATTAGGAGCGGAAGTTGTATGAGTGGGTTTGGGACCCTTATATTGCTTGTTGTTGTGGTGAGGATGTTGCTTCTTGGTATTCTTGGGTTTATCTTTATGATGGACAACTAAGGCTTTTTTGGAGGTACTTGCAATGTTGATCACTCCAAGTTGTACTAGCTTAACTTTCTCTCTAATCAAAGCATCAAAAAAGTTCTCAAGACTGGGTTTTTGATAAGCTTCCCCTAGAGCCTCTTGCATGGCATAAAAGGTAGATACAAAAACAGAATATGCACTACCTAGCTTAGAAAGAATAATATAGATGCAACGATCTTCATCTATCTTTATCTTACATTCTTCACATAAAGTTCTGAGTGTTTTAAACTTAGATAGATAGTCTTCAATGCAAGAAACATCACTTGGACTTAAAGTTAGTACTTGATTTTCTAACTGGTTTTCTCGAATAATATTGTGTTTACCAAAAACAGATTCAATATTTTCCCAAGCTTCTTTGGGTTTATCAATTGATTGAAGGTGGAACCTTAAATCAGAAGAGATGGACATTCTGATTAATCCACATGCTTCGTCATTCCTATTATCCCATTTGGATTTCTTATCATCATTAGTGGGTGTTGTTTCCTTTCCCAAGTTAATCTGGTACAAGCCTTTACTTCTTAATAAATCCTCCATATGGGATTTCCATTGGAAGTAGTTGATGCTGGTAAGTAAGAGATTACTTGTAGAAGCCATATTAAATATGCAGATAATACAGATTTAAAAACTAAAAATGATGATCTGAATGAAAAGAGCTAGAAAAGTTATGCGGTTTTAAAAACAACGACA
Source organism: Picea abies (assembly GCA_900067695.1). Classification (NCBI taxonomy): domain Eukaryota; kingdom Viridiplantae; phylum Streptophyta; class Pinopsida; order Pinales; family Pinaceae; genus Picea; species Picea abies. The sequence goes on from CBVK0101913104.1 coordinate 4,228, forward strand.
CTGAAAACAGACTTCAGATGTGAGAGTTATGCCCTTTTAAAAAAAAAAGCATAAACGACAACCAAAGGATCACATGGTAGTGTAATTTGTTTTATGATGTGACCCACTTTTATAAAGAAAAGTGGGGCTCACTTTTACAAAGAAAAGTTGCATGCAAAATAAACAACTCTAAAATAAAATATTAAAGCTACTTATAGTGATTCACATGTATACTTTAAGTGAAATACACTTTACAATTTTAGCATGAACTTTTTCAAAAAAAGTAACAAAAGGGAGACTTGAACTCAAGACCTCTTACTTAATAAGACAAATTTTAACCAAATGGTCTAACAAAACATATTGTAATGTTTAGAAGGAGGATTGGGAGTGTTGTTGTTGTTGTTGTGGAAAACGGCATTGGAGAGCGTGCTAAAAAAAAACTCTTTTCACACAAGAAAAAAAATTCGCTTCTCGATGACAACAAGGGTTAGATCTCGGTTAGCTTACCCGTAAGATGCACCTTTTCCTATCTATTTCTGATTTTCTAAGATCGCATAGGGTGCGGGGAAAAGAGCATACACAGATATAAAAGAGTAGCAACCAGGAAATAAAAAAATACAAAACCAAAATAAAACCAAAATACTTCTCTGCAAAAAAATTAAAAAATGTGTATTCAAACTGTATACATCCGAATCTGACTGTAATGACCATATCTTTGGCAAGCATAAACCTTTTCGAGTGAAACAAAAAGTGTTCCTGAATGAAAGAAGTGCTTCGAACGCAATGGAACAGTCCTCTCAGCCCAAAAATGTACGAAAATGAAAGAAAATTGAGATGAGGCAACTCGGCTTCACGATCTCGATCTACAATAGGAGTGGGTCTTCAAATAGGCTCTGATACCATGTTCAACAACACAGGTATTCCAACAAAAGAAAAACACCTTCAGTAACCACTCACATAACCATATCAAATATCAACACACCAATGTTTTCACGTGGTAAAACCCCTACGGGGAAACATCTGCGACCCCAGCCAACGCGACCACTTGGAGCAGTTTATTAATGCAAAAGAAAAATATTACACAGATATTTTACAAGAGAGTTTCTCACAATCGATCATCGACAAATGACCCTCCATGTTCTTTAAATAGAGATCATGGACCAATTGGGTGTTAAGCCATGGATCAATGTTCGTTAATATCGAGGAGAGTATGAACCATCAGATCACTCTATGTCGGGAACATATCGTGACCGTTGGATTTCCTAACTACAAATGCAGCCTAATGCATACTAAAGAAGCACACTTTTACCTAACGACACATTATACCAAGTAGATCTTAACTAACTCCTAAGTGTCTAAATATCCTTACAATTACATCAATAACCACACAATAATAACGTTCTTTAAAAATGCTCTAGTGTGCAACTTAATACTGGAAGCACTAGTGTGATATTAGTAGAGTGCATTGTTATATGGTTAAATAAAAAACATTTATGCACCAATGAATGATAATGTCAAAAAATATATTCTGGTGCACTCCATTGTATCATGTGCACCGGTGCGCACCAATTCTCCAATATGGAGCACCGTGTTAGGGTTAATTTCCAAATTTATGTGGTGCACTATGTAAAATCAGTCACACCGGGGAGCCTATAGTTATACTACATCGTGTCATGCTTAAACAAAAAATTCTGCACGATTGTAGTTTTTCAAAAAAATGTACGTTGGTGCATTATGTAGTAGTAAACACATTGGTGCGCACGCATGCCCAAAAACATGTGCACCGTGCTAGGGATAATTTAAAAAAAATATAATTGGTGCACTCAATAAACATGTACATCTCAGTGTGGTTGGTCATCGGGTGCACAGAAACAGGGTTTTGTAAACAAAACATTCCGACGCTAAAAACAATTTTTACCATTTTCAGTGTTGTAGAGCTCAAAAGCACTGGTGCAACCTGTTATCACATATAGTTGTCAAGGGTAGCAGGTCATCCAATTTCGTGGTCTTCACAGGAAACATCCGAGTGTAGCATGCAGACCAGCTCATTTCGAACTTAAAATACAAACAAGCGAGCTCAATTTTGTGATAGTGGAGATCCCCTTTGAGGATCAGATTAGCGGCCCCTGGGTATTTAGAGTTTCGGAATTGCATAAAGTATAGCGCCTTGAAAAGAGTTGAAGCCTGAAGTGAATGTGAGATGTCGATATTAAAGTGGATAGGTGGAAGTTGATCCCAACGTTCGGGGTAATGAGCTTCGGGAGTTTCGAAGTGAGAAGTGCATAAACTTCCAAAGAGCCGAAGCCCGAACTCCCGAAGAAATTGTGGACCATTGATCAGCAGAGAGTTGTTTATAGTAGCGACAGTGCCTTCCAAAGTCCTAAAGGCCTGAAGGGTTGAAGCCCCGAAGTGCCAAAGGCTCGAAGTGAATCTGGACCATCCATCGGCGGGGCCATGCATCATCAGATCCAGAGCTCTGGGTAAAAGTAGCTAAAGGCAGGGGAGGTTTGAGATTTGATTTTCCTGGAGTTTGGAGACCCAAAGTAATTCTCAGTCATTCAATTCAAGAGGACACGTGTCAACCATCAGTGCAGACATATGGCACCCTTATAGTATTTAGATGTGGCACTCATTTCAAGCGTTCTTAGAAATGCCTCTACCCTGTTGTCGGGTGATACATGTCACCACTCCATCTACGATAGGTCAACATAGCATCGACAGGTCATCCTCTGGGAGGTATTATTGTTCAACTTCAAAAGTAGCATCCCCCTCCCCCAGGGCACAGCTTGGAGGATTCTAAAGTTGGTGGGTGGTTAATCTTGGCAGTGGAGCTAAATCTAGCAGGTGCACTCAGATCACAGACCAGAACTAGATCTAGGACCACAGTCCATTGCGAGGATGCAACATGCTCAGGCAATAATTTTCTTGAGCAATTGCGCAATTGAAACCGTGGTTTGGCAAAAGTAATACATAGTGGAAGGTGGTGGATTGTAGGCCCAAAAGCGTTCTTAACCTAAATCACTCTTGAGAACCCCCGCAATCACATGTTTATATGGCATCCTATCTAAGAGCATCATGTGGCTACCCCCTGCGATTTAAATCTTGATGAGTCCCTGAGGAAAATAAGTTAATGGAAGGCAGGTCGGGTGATTGAAACTTCGACTCACTCAGTAATTAGAAAGTATGGAGGAGTCGGTCGTGGAAAGCAGATCTGTCAGCCTGAGGTAACCTTGTGGACAAATTTATCTGTAGGCCCATGCCGATCTGAGCTCACATCTGACAGAGGAATACATGCACAGTCTGACAGAAGACTGCTCAGACACAAAGTTTTGAATGTATTGATCAGATCACTCTCCTGATAGTCAGGGACTGTTTTGAGTATAAATAAGTAGTTTTGATATTTTGTTAAGGTCATCAACTGGTTGAGTAGAGCTCCCTATTTTGTAATGTTTTGATTCCAGAACTGTTCTCTGGTTATGTATAAGATTTGAGACTTTCATATCAATAGAAGTCAGCCTCTTTTCATCTCTTTTTAAAAATTGTGCTAAAACACTCAGGCATGGAGGATTGAGTCGAGGGTTGTTATGTTGTTGTAATCTAGGTTTGATTGCAGCAGTATCGTGACCAATTTTAGTCAGCTTCCTTGTGATATTTTCCCCTCTTACACTGAATGGCTTGGGCATGGAGGATCCAGTTGAGTTGTTGTAGTTGCATGGTGATGTAGGTTTGATCATTGTGTTGTTGTGAATGTGTTGTTTGGAAATATTTCAGTGTCTAAAACTTGAGCTTAAGAGTGATCTTGAGTCTGATTTTTTCTTCTCCAAGTTGCTTGAAGGCCTGATGCCCATAGTAGTCTTGTCCACCTTTCTTACTAAGTCTTCCCTCTGCTCACACTTAAACTCGATTCACCGACTGAAGTTAGTTGTGGCTCTCACTTCCCTGTACATTTCTTGTCCAATTTTGTGTTGAACATAATTCATATATTGAGTTTTTTCCATTGACCTCCACTCATATAAACCAAACATCACAAAACCTCTGATGGGTACTGGGCTCATCCTCCTGGAATATGAGGGTGACTATCAATGCTAAAATTCATGGCGCCACTGTCGGGGAATGAATTGAAGACTTTTCCCTGGGATAGAATGACAATAAGCTTCTGATTATGAAGGTGCATCATACATCAGAACCATTGAAGATTGCAACTTGCACCTGGTGACTCCACCATCGAAGACTCCACTGGGGAGGATCTTGTTGACAGAAATATGACCATACCAAAGGGGAAGACTAGGTATCAATTTATGAGCTTTATTCATGAAATCTTGTTCTTGTTTATCAACTCATTTATCTCTTCCCCTTCACATATAAAGAGGATTATCCTCTGCTTTGTCTATTTAGATGATAATAGGCCTTCCTTTATTTATCCATCCTTGGAAGAAGAAAACATGCCCTCTTCTTATGTTGTAGAAAATGATCTCGTGTCTTCACCTCTGCCTATTCATAAAAGTGAGATCTGTATTGCATCTCCTCTTGAAATTGATCACCCTTGTTGTTGAAGGAAAATCTCCCTGCGAACAGGTAGATCTCCTCTTGAGAGCTAGACTCTTAACTTTTAAGACAGAAGATTCTTAACGTGGACATTGACTTCCTTTCAGATCTATACAAACTAATGCATGAAGAGGAAGGAGAAAATAAGTACCCTTTTATCGGCGTTTGTCCCTGCACGCTCTGAGTTGAGCTCCAATCTTCTGCTCCTCGATGAGCCCTGTAGAAAAACAATAGTACAACCACTTCCTACTCTATTGATATTAGCTTGAAATAGATCTATCTATCAGTGACAAGTTCATGTGAGATTAAACACAAACTAGAAAGAAACATGCCAAACGTGTCATATTGATGAGAACAATGACATAAGTAACTTACAACCGTAGATGCGAATGTGACAGCTTCGTCAAGTCCCCTTTGTCTAACCCTTGCTCAAAGGATCCATGATCCGGATGACAGCAACTTCATTGATTACTTTCCTCCAGTTCACTGTATGTTTCCTATGAGATCATAGGTTTCATGCTTCCAATTCTTCCCCCCTTTTCACCATGATAGAGCCTGTTTATATAGGTTTAGAGAGGCCTAACCTCTTGAGGTATCTTTAGGGTAAGTTGAGGATTTTCCTCCTTAAGCCAGGGATCTTCTCCTAAGATCATGGCTGAACCAGGAATTCGAATGCAACTGCCTTCCAAGATTGAAATATCTTCCCCTTATTCTCCTCAACAGATCAACTGTTGCCCAGAATAGGTAGCGCTCCCTCAAAAAGGCCATCAAAGAGATATAGTGTTCCCTAGTAGGCTTTACGGGGGTGCCAATGCTCTAAAAATACATAACACTCCCTCAGAAGGGTTGTTGGGTGTTATAACACTCCCTAGGACTTTATAGGGGAGCGCCAATGCTCCTAAGGGTGATATAGGGGAGCACTCTCTTCTAAAACCTTAGATTGAAAGCTTCTTTCAGGTGGCAAGAGATACTTGACTTCAGTTAACCATCCCTCTTCCTTAAAATCAAATGTTTGAGGCATTTTAAGTGTCTCCTTAGTGTCGTCATTATGGCAGTATGCTTTGCTTGACACTTGCAACGTTTGTGAGCAACATGTGACACTTGCAACACTTGTGAGCAACATGCGACACTTGCGACACTTATCAAAGCGAGTAATGTTGATGTGTAACAGATTGCCCCCAAAGTATGAAGTTAGAAGATAAGAACTGATAACTGAAATGCTTTGTAGACTTTCAAGCAAGGGTATAGACACGGGGAACCTGACAGAAGCTGCACACAAACATCCAACAAATATCATGACATGTTTCAAACCCAAGGCAGGCATACCTATGCTTGGGTGATCAAGACTTGCAAGATATGGCCACCATAAAATACATTGCGGATCCATAATAGTATTGATAAAAGGGTATAGCCACCGAGGATATAGTGTGGATTGATACTCTGATGACCTAAACTAATCATAGCCACGGAAAATACACAATGGATCTATGAGATGACAAGACATAGCCACGACCAATACAAAGTGGATCTATGTAACAGTATATATGTGTCATTGTTCAAGAGAAACTCCTTCACAACCTGGGCAAAGCACATATCAAAGTGATCACTCAACCCATAATATTCTTACCGATCCTGATGTAGTATGAATCTAACCATGTGAATAGATGTCCTGATGTTGAACATGGCAGAAACCACTTGATTACCGGTCAATGATGTAAACCGTTAACAAATGCGAGGGAGATCACCATTAATGTCAATGATTCCCAAGGTACCCTAGTACATTCCAATGAATGTGAATGGATGAGCTGAAGTCGAACATCCATGGAATCATTCGATCAGAGGTCAATGATGTAAACCCACTGTCGAATGTGAGGAGGCCTGCCATTGAGGCATGCAGGTCCCAAAGTACTAATTAGTTTCTAAGTCTACTTCCTGGATAATGTGTTGAAGTCGACAGGAACAGGCTCATCGAAGGAGGGCCTTAATGTATCCCCCATCAATGACACGAAGCAGGCATAGAGATGTAATTGGTAGATCAAATGAACATGGACTGACACGGGTATTGAGACAATATATTTGTGATGGCTGACTCTCGAGGCAGATACTTCCCTTGAACACTGAGGCACAACAGCAGAAACATGACATGGACCAAAACTTGATGATGCAATGGATGTTGTGACTTACATTAGGTGACCCAAAGGAGTGAAAAAAAATCAAAGGGATGGCTCAGTGTAGAGGTTTAGCGTATTAAAAGGACAAAGTGTCATGTTCAAGGGTGACTCTAAGAATTACTTGGTAATGTTCTCAAGAGACTGCTTGGCTTGCTTCTTTCAAATTTTCCCCCATATAGATAGACGAGTACCTCTTTTATATTTAACGAGCTTGAGGAGGGTAACACATGCTCGATATAACTCACCTTCAATAAGTTCCTCTTCCTTTGTTTAACGAACTGGAAGAAGTAAGAGTTAGGTCCCGTATGGGCCTGTCGATGTTTGTTTTAACGAGTCCACAGAAAGAAAACTCGAAGGTTTTTCATGATTATAGAGTCTGGAAAAACACTTAAAAGAGAACTCTCTCAGTTCCTTTTTCGTACAGTTAGTCTCACGAGGCCGAAAAAGAGATAAATTACCACTTGAAAGATGCCCTTTCGAACCTTTTAGTGAGTGTGAAAGGAAGCAAGATCACTCGATGATCTTTTCATATTTAGAGAATCTGAAAAGAGTTTAAAGATGACTCCAGGGGGTTCCTTTTTTGTGTGTCCATGCGGGTCCGAAAAAGAGATAAAAGTCTACTTGGTCCGCTCTTATATTCTCAAGCTTGAGAACGAACTAAGACTATGCTCGTGGATGTGACAAGGTAGACAAACGATCAGGACTGCTTTGAAACCTGTGGTGTCAAAACTGCAATCCAGAGGTTTAGTGAAGCCATTATATTATCAAAGAAACCCACAAATAACTATACCTTATAAAAAATGGAAATTTATAAATAGTAATACAAGAAAAATCTTCATTTACCATTTCATTTGCATAAGGATTGGTAGCAGTGGAGTTTTTCACTTTGGAAGTGGATCTTGATTTGCTTGATACCGGAGCTATGGTTGACCATTTCTCTCGTCGTTTGGACCAGGTAGATCTTCATCTCCCCCTCTTTCAATTACATGGTTCAATATTTGTTTTCACAACAATATTTAAATTAAAAAATGAAGCCCTAGGTCGCTCCAAAAAAGATCAAATCGACCTCTATTGAAAACGATGGGAAAAAGACATTTGTTTGCAAAAACGTTTTTAGAGGGTGATAACATAGATGCCAACACCTTGACACTTGAGTAGATAGGTCGGTTTTGTCAAAGAATCCATAAAAAACTCAAAAATATGCCCACGAAACCATTATGAAAATCATTTTAATTTTAAAACGTTTTATTGCTGCGTGATGATTATTGAGTGATAAAAAGAGGGTGTGGTCCTTTTTGAATAGTAAGGGCAATAGATTTCAAGTTTTTAAATTGCTTAAGAAATTGCCGAAAAATTGAATAATGAAATTCTTTGTTTTTTTTTTGTTGTTTGTAGGTGATTTCAGCAACGACCATGATTGAGTGGAAGGAACGAGAGCATGATCTCGATGATTTGGCTACTTTGTGGAGTCCTCACACGCAGGCCGCATTGGGAGCTTGTGGCCTTCTGAAATTCTTCAAATTGCAAAAGATGAAGAAAGAGATTCTTCTGCTCGAGTACATAATCGGCTTGTGGGATGTCGTAGAGCAAGGGTTTCAGATCGGAACAAAGCTTCTAACCATCGAGTTGAAAGATGTATATTTCTTGACTAGCCTCTCGAAAAGAGGGGTTCCTATAGCCTTTTCCGGACAAAGGGTGCTTCTTGAGAAAGTGGGTGTGTATCTGGCGCGTCATTATGTCCCAGGAGCAAGACTGGTGGGGGGTAGAATCCCAATCAAGGATATCAGAGAGTTACCTCTTCGGTCTATTTTGTTTGCCATCACGAGTGTGACAGGAAGCACTAGTGCACATCTGGCGTTGATATCACAGGTAGCTTATGGCGTAGAGTGTTTGGAGCCAACACTGTTTAACTGGAGCGCAGGGTTTCTTCGGAATGTGAAGGAATAGGTTTCACGATGTAGGATGGGGCAAAAACAGTTCGGATATGGTTTGTTCTTGGTATCATTCTTCTTAGAGCGCATCCCCCAGATGCAGCCTCAGATAGCATTGGCGGTGCGACCAGTGGGAGAACCACGGATGGAATGGTGGACTAGTCCGTCTCCGAGACTAGTGGCAGAGTCAGAGTTCTGTTTCACCGGTGACTTCTTCGCTTGGCTGAGACACTAGTATCTTTGGATAGAAGACTTCCCATATGCCGAGGTGGACTTTTGTGGGAGCATGGATTTGATTCTACCCACAGGGGAAGATTGGGATGCGTCAGGTGAGAGACTAAGCAACACCTTGTCTAGTTTTTGTTTTAAGTTTTTAAACGTATATA
>CBVK0101913105.1:0-14018 GCA_900067695.1 Picea abies
TATATATATATATATATATATATATATATTTTGGGTACGTAGAAGAGTTTTTAAATGGATGTATTGTTTTCAACATGCAGACAAGGGAGCAGTGCACCCGACTGAGATACCAATACCAGGACGTCGCGGGGGTGCTCCGGTTGCAGTGGATCCGAGGGCACCAGTGATAGGTCTCCGGGAGGTTGAAAGAAACCTTCAAGGCCTCACGATGGGAATTCCTCCTCTATGGAGGAGAGAAGTGCCTTTACATTTACAGAGGCACACTGTGGGGGTGCCAGAGAATGTTAATTCTCTACTGAGACGTGTAGTGCGCGCAGTGATATGTTACTCTCAGCACAATACAATGTAGAGAGATTAGAGTCTCTCTGGTGATTGTATATTTTGCATGACTTGTTAGATGATGTTCTATGGGTGTAAAGACCCAAAATTTTTCTCTTCCAAATACTTTTTTGATGTAATCAAAACATTTTCAGTCACGCTATGTATATATATATAGTTCCAAGATTTTACAATGCCAAAAATTTTGTACATGATGATGCCTTTAATGTGATACGTTTTAATTTACATGTGATGTACAATTAGTTTTCCTTTATGAAACCTTATCTATGGGCGAGATACCGATCCATGATGTAATTAGATAACGAATCCAAAACATTGTTGAGTTCTCTTGGAATATGTCTATATTCGATGTAATCAAATATTCGTTCAAGACGACGAACTTGTAGGTGGAGACGTAGCAGGATAGGATTATGAATAGCATAGATATGGTTGAGTTGATAGACCACAAGTTGGGAGTCTAGGTTAACAATGATACGAGAGATACCTAGGGAGGAGGCTTGGGTCAAGAGTCTGATGATAGCATGATATTCTGCCATGTTATTAGTCATTGGTCCTAAGAAAATACCTCCTGAACTCACCACCTCGTCAAATTAGTAAATGACCCATGTTGCCGAAGCAATGTTCCGGGTGTGTTGACTAGCACCATCCACAAACCCGAAAAAGATAGGAAAGGAAGACGTCATCTGTGCATGAAAACACAAGGCACAGTTATGAGTGGCAAAGGTAAAGACTCAAGCACGTGAAAGAAACAACACACCAAACTAAAATACAATAATGTACAATGTACACATGCTAGGGATCTAGGCATAGTATTTTTTAAGGTAAATCCCGTTCCAGGGCTCCCCTAGGGAAATTCCATCATAATTGACTAACTCGTAGGTGCCTCTGTGCAGAACACGTTTCAAAATTTAAGGGCCATGCCACAAAGGTTCTAAATTACCTGTCCCTAGTTTGTCATGAGCTTGGTCATAGACGAGGACTAAGTCTCCTTTTGCAAAAGTCCGAGGATGGACGGATTTGTGGTATTGATTTTTTATTCGTTTCTGACGTGCCTCGTTAACGAGAGTGTCATCACGACATGTTTTGTCCAGTTTGGTTAGATATAAGAAACGTTCTTCTTTGGCAAAAGTATGGGGTAGGAGTTCTACTTTAAGTTTCAGAGATGGAATTTCACACTCGATTGGTAAAACAGCTTTGATGCCATACACTAACTGGAAAGGAGTGGATCCAGTTGTGGTTTTCATGGAAGTACGGTAAGCCCAGAGAGCGGAGAAAAGTTGTAGATGCCAGGATGTCTTATTTGCCCCTACCATGCGTTGAATCATGGTTTTAAGGACCTTGTTAATGGCCTCAACTTGTCCGTTGGCCTGAGGATAGTATGGGGATGAGTTTTCATGGTGAAAACCCAACTTGGCATGCAATTCACTCATCATCTGGTTCTTAAAGTGTGCACCATGATCAGTGACAATGGCGCGTGGTACACCAAAATGAGTTATGATGTGGTTAAAAACAAATAGAGCTATGGTATGACCATCGTTCAGAAAGGTAGGCATAGCCTCAACCCATTTTGTAAAGTAGTCGACGACGACGATTATATAACCATGCCCCCCGGATGAGGTAGGCTTACATTGCATAAAATTGATACCCCACTTGGAGAAGGGGCTGATGGCGATAATGGGGTGCAGCGTAGTAGGGTGGGTGCGTGCCTTGTTGTTAAAAACTTGGCAGGGTGGGTATTTTTTGACTGCCTCAATAAAATCTTTGAAAATCGAGGGCCAAAAATAGCCAGCACGTAGAATTTTTTGGGCTGTGGCCATTCCAAAAAGGTGACCGCCACAGGCTCCAAGGTGACAGTCGTTCAGAACACATTCATCCTCTGCATGAATCAAACATCGTCGAAGGATAGTATCAATACCACGACGATACAAGGTGTCGCCAACAATAAGATAATGACAAGAATGGTGGCGAATACGTTGATGCTCTTCACGGGAAGTGTTAGGCTGGAAGCGTTGGGTTTGGAGATAAAGGGGGATGTCTCCATACCAAGGATCAGAGGTGTTGATGAGGAAAAGATTTTCGTCAGGGAGAGAATCTCTAGGTTCGATATCTTCATCAGCATGGAGGAGATCACAGATAAGTTCTGCAAACACTAGGGACTTTTTGGCTTTGGACTTCGTAAATTCAAGATCGAATTCCTGAAGGATGACCATCCATTTAGAGTATCTACCCCCGAGCACTTGACGTGTCAAGACATGGTACATGGGGTTTGAGTCCGCAATCACAGTGGTGGTGCGTAGTAGGATGTAATGGCGAAATCTCTGGACAACGATGACGGTTGCCAGAGCTAGTTTCTTTACATGTGAATATTGGAGTTCGGGTCTAGATAGACTCTTGCTCAGGTAATAGATCACATGTTTCTCACCGTTGGGGTCCTCTTGAACTAACACCGTCGCAATAGTGGAAGTGGAGGCGGCTAAGTAAAGGATGTGTTCCTTTGTATACTCTGGAGGGTGCAACAAAGGTGCGTGGGTCAAGGCATGCTTGATAGCGTCAAACAATCGTTGAGCGATGTCATCCTAGATGAAAGGGGTGTTTTTCTGCAACAATCGCATGAATCCTTTAGTTATCTCAACATAGTTACAAATGAAACGGTGAAGGAAGTTTGCTTTTCCTTGCAAACTTTGGAGTTGGGTCAAATTAGTAGGTGGGGGTAAGGCCAGAATAGCCTTAATCTTTAAGGGATCCACCCTAATCCCATCTTTAGAGACAACAAAACCAAGGAGTCGATCAGATTCGACAACAAAAATACACTTATGTGGGTTCAAGCAGATACGGTAAAACCGACATCAAAGAAAAATAGCCCGTAAGTGATCAACGTGATGTGATCGATTGGATGAGTGGGCAGGTAAGTCGTCGAGGTAAGGTTCTGCGATATGCTTGATATCATGGAAAGCGTACGACATGGTCCACTGGAAAGTAGCACCAACATTTTTGAGACCAAAAGGTAGCTTTCGATAGGCGAAAGTTCCCCATGGGTAGATAAAGGTTGTCTTATGTTGATCAACAGGTAAAATTTCAATCTGGTTATACCCAGAGAAACCATCCATGAAAGAGAAGATTACGCTCCCAGCGCAATTATCAATGATCTGGTCGATGAAGGGTGTAGGGTAGTTGTCTTTTGGACAAGCCTTATTGAGATCCCGATAGTCAACACAGACACAGATGGTCCCCTATTTTTTGGCAACCGGAACAAGGTTGGAGACCCATTCTGTCAAAGGGATAGGATAGATAAAGCCAAATTTTAAAAGTTTCTCAACTTCTTCCTTTATGGTTGTGATTTTCTTGGGATGAACCGGGCGGAGTTTCTGTCGAACAGGTTTCGCACCTGGGTACGTCTTGATTTCATGCACGATGATCGAGGGTTTGATTCTTGGCATTTCCTCATAGCTCCAAGCGAAGACATCGTGAAATTCTTTAAACAGAGCGATGTAAGATACCACTTCTGTGGGTGTGCAATTAGTACCAAGGTTGATGTTTTCGACAATTCCCTCTTTGATCGAAATATGGATAACGATCATAGTAGAGATATTACCCATATTCCCCTCAGGAAGAGTATCTTGTGTGAGGATGGGATATTGTGGAGAGTTGGTAACATCAGGAGGGAATACAGAGTGTATGTCTTTGTGAATTTCTTCCAAAGGCGGAAGAAAAGAGGATCGATGATGGTTATCATCCCAAGGTACGTCGTCAATACTAAGCATTTCCATTATAGATTCGTCAAAAGGGAAAATTTGGGAAATGTAATCGATTGCAGATGATAGGGAATCCAACCATGATGGATCGAGTAGGCATTAGGTGCCAATAAATGTGGGTTGTTTGGAGAGGGAGAGGCAGATTGAATAGCCACGTATGTGGCCTCAGCTGGGCTAAGTGGCATGGTGTCACCGAGCACATCGAATTCCATAGGACTAGGTACAATCCAAGGGTCAGATGATTCTAAAGATTGATAAGCCATAGTCGAAATCATATTGACTGTGGCAATATGATGTGTGTTAGGTGGAAGTGGTGTAGGGAAGGTACCCATAAGGCTAGAATATTTCAATAGGACAACACCAACGCTTTCATACGTAACTGGGTGGTCTCCCAAAAAGGGAATGTTGTTGGTGACAGGGGCATGAGCGTCGGGTGTACAGAAATCTAGTTGATCGATAGTGACAATTTTGCCTTGATGGGGGAATTGTACACATCAAAACACCAACGAGGCGACGACAGTCATAGCATAGAACCAACTTCTTCCAAGTAGTAGGTTGTAATCAAGGGGGGCATCGACCACCTCGACATCAATAGTAACAGTTTTTCCACCCAACTGAACGACTAAGGATTGTAAAAGTCCGTGAGGATGAAAACCTTGCCCATCGAAAGCGCATAACATCGTAGGGGATTTGTTAAGGGCAGGTGATTTTAATCCTTTCCAACAAGCTAAAGACATGACACAAGTAGAGGCTCCCTCATCCAAGATAGTTCGATGGATTTGTTGATTGTGAACGACAACATCGATCTGAAAAGCTAGTTGGTGGGAGAGTCAAGGTTGATGATCATCCAAATTAAACGTGAGGTTATTAGATGACTCAGGATTGAAAGCACCGATGGCAGCTAAGAGTGTTCTACGTTGGCTGGGACAATGTTGTAGAACTTCCAAAGAAGACATAGCACACGGTGCTTGAGCCAAATCTTCAACAATGTTGTAGTTTTGGGCAGCCCGTGAACTAGGATTAAAGGTAGATTTTCGGATAGTGCTCTTAGGAGGGCGTAAGATGGAGTCAAATGAAGGTTTCTCAACCTAAAGTGGCCCGGACGGAGGGATAGCAGACAGAGGACTAACGGAATATGGTAATGGATCCGGTAAGGAACCGTTAGTGGGCTTCGGCTTATCAGGTTTAATCGGTGTATCATATGTCGTAGTGCGAGTGGTCAGATTAATCCCATTAAACATGTAAATGTGGGCACTTGTTGAAGCCTCATCATGGGATTGGTTGGAAATTCCCCTTGGAGTGGGGCTTTGAGCAACCAAAGATTGTTGCTATGGAAAAGGCTGGGTAAGCACAACAGGTTGTGAATTTCCATTAAAAAGATTGGCCACTTCATCACGATGTGGACAGTATTGAGTGTAGTGATCATCGCCAAAAATGAGACATGGGAATTTCGGTTTCCGTTGTGGTTGTTTTCCGGCAGTCGGGGTTTGAGGTTGATTTTTTGGTTGTTCATTGTTGTTGTTTTTCTTTGGTTTATTTCTTGCTTTCTTCTTGCCTCCAGGTTGTTGTGAAGGGGTCGATTAGACCGTATTCACCTCAGAGACCTGAGTTTAAGGGGAGGTAGAAGAGGGTGCAGTCGAACTGGGAGCAGACGTCGAAGAAGACCGCTGGGTTGTTCCAGTCGACTGGGAAGTATATTGGTTTTTGACGGAGCTAATAACTCCATCCACGTGCGAGGTAGACGATGGTTTGGATGGATCATTAGTGGCATGGGTGGCATTTGGTATCAACTCATACAGAGTACTAGATTGTGAATAAACCAAATCTAAGTACTGAGCTCAAGCAATAGCTTCTTCCTCGGTGACTACACCACCCATAGCAACATCACGAGCGATCTGGGGTAACAGTGATTTGGTGAACCATTCTGCTAATAATTGGTCAGGAATGACTACTTTGATTAACCTTCGTCATCGTCTCCATTCATGAATATGATCAGAGATATGTACAGAGGTTGTCTGGCGAAGGGAGGTCAATAGTTCAGTACCCATCTCGTATCGAATGGGTAGTTGGAAGTGTGTGAGGAAGGACATAGCAAGGGAGTTGAAATCATGAACAGAAGCACGTGGTAGTTCAATATACCACTTTGCTGCAGAACCCGTAAGCATTCGTTGGAAAAGACGCAAATGTATAGAATCGTCCATGAGGAAGTTGGATGAACACCACAAATGGAAAGTCATCACGTGGTTGTTTGGGTCTTCTCCGGAATTTTCGTCAAATTTTGGAATATCAGAAGGAAGTTTAGATGGAATAGCTAGCCAAACCGGAGAATGAAAAATATGATCATTCGTTAACCGAGACAAGTCTGGGAGGTCCAGAGTCGCTAGGAAAGGTAGTTGTCAGTTAACCTGTGGGTAATACTAGTGTGGCATAGGAACACCAGTAGGACCATGCACTGGGTTAGGAGGATAATTGTAACCAGTGGGTCCTCTTGTATAAGGTTGGTGTTGACCAGGGTACACAAGATTTGAGGGAGTTCGAGAAACATGTGTAAGCGGGGGATAACCGGATGGGTTTTGAGGATTATAAGTTGGATTTGGCGTTTGTCCATAAGGAGGATATAGATGAGTCCCTTGAGGAAGAAGAGGTTGTTGTGGAGCTTGAGGATTGTGTCCCCTCAAGAACTATGGCTTTCCTAGAAAAGGGATATTCCACGGATTGGGTGTGGTAGACACATTTTTTCCATATGGTTGATGGTAGGATCCGGATTGAGGCTACCCCCCAGCATGAGGGTGCCCTCCAAATGGAAGTTGTCCTATGGTAGGAGGATGCCCCCCAGCTTGAGGTGGAGTTCCCGAAATTTGAGAACCAGACGTAAATGACTGACCGGTGCTGCTTAACGGGTTAAAGCTACCAAGACCAGTCCCTCCAGGTTGTTGTATAGGTATAGAACTTCCAGGCATAACTTGGGTAGTAGTGACAGTGGAAGAATTCAGTGCTCTGTACCCAAAAGGGAGTGATGATGAAGGTCTAGGTGTTATTGGTGTGCCAATTGCAGCTTGGCTAACCACCGCATTACCGACGGGAATAGTCAGAACGTGAGGGACCATTGTAGAGTGAGTTGTCTGGAGAGAAAAGGTGGACCTTGGGCCAACAGACGATGTGTTCAGATCAATGGACGGTGTAGCTGAAAAAACGGTAGTACTGGTAAAATGGTTTAAGGGTACGGTGTAGGTGATAGGTGCGTCGACACCTATTCCTGTTCCATAAAGATCCCGCACCATGCGTGGTGGACTTCGAACAATGTCTGTGGTCCAAAAGGGGTCGTTGACTAGAGGGTTTGAATGATATCTAGTTGGAATGTCGGAAGGATTGATGATAACGAATTCACCAGCTGAATTGAGTTGGAGAACACGTCTCTCATATACCTCAAGAATGTGGAAAGCCTTCGAAGACTCTGAAACAATTCGAAAATTCTCTAAAGAAGTGGGAACTTCTTCTTGGGAGGTTATAGTGTCATGAACCTCGCTCTGTTGAGGAGATTCCTCCATAGAATGAGGGGGTAAAGGGGTATTCTCTTCCATATCTTCTGGAGGAAGTCCCTGTAGCCTCCACAAATGGCGTGGAGCGTCGATGTTGGCGAAAAAGAGTCGGCGGAAAAAATCTATGGCCAACTACCGAATCGAAGCAGCATATGCTAATAGAATCTAGGAATCGCAACCAAGCAAACAAAACCTCTCTCGATGACCGTACTAGTTGGTGATGAAATCCAACGTCACGTGATCAAGTCAAGAAGGGGCGGGGATATGGTGGAACAGTTACAATGGCGACCTGCTTAACGGACTTTCACCTTGGTGCAAGCTTCCACGCAGTAATTGTGGATTTACCCTCCAAGGAGCCCGAGTGAGTTTGACCAATGTTTTCTCCAGGTACAGTGAGACTTCCCTTCACGGTCACCTTGTGTAAGACCCTAAATATTATGGCCACTAAGGTTACCAATTCGCAGTCAGCCCCTGGGCGGGTACAGTCGACAGTCCAGTCCAAACGTACAGGCAGGGTATCTAGCCCAAAATCAACTTGAAAGGATTCCACTCAACATTGTGGGTATACTTTTAAGCGATCCCCATAATACGATCTGACTACTACAATCAGTCAAACCATGGGGGGATAATCTCTGTAGCTTTCCTGAGTGCGACCTTGTGCGTAACCCCTGTGTGAGAGGGGGATCCCAGGTAGACTTATACGACAATTGGATTTGACTCTCCCTAGCTCTGGATGCTAATTTTTGTTTTGGAAACTTTGGAGAGTTATGCTCACAACCTAATCCAAAGTACTAATCCTAGTCTACTGTTGGTGGAGGATCCTAGAAAAGAAAATTTTCTAGATAGTTTTTAATTAGCGTTCATTTTATAGTTGTTCTTTACTCAAAAGGGGTGCATGGAAGTGAAACGGATGGAATGATGAATCAATCCCCAAAAAATGCATCAAAGATGATAATCAATCATTTCTTTTTTATGAATGTCTATTTAAAGGAGAGAGAGAGAGTTATTTTCACTAACAAACACTAAGAAGAAATGTCCTCAAACAAATTTTTTTTCAATCAAATCTGATGTGGTGCTGAAACTTTTTGGAAATGTCTTCTAATATGCAAATCAATCATGAAGATGTGTCTTTATTGTTTGTATGTGAATAATGATTAATTCAAAACAATACTTCTCCTACCAATTATCCTTTTGGATCAAGGAAACTAAGACAAACATAAGCAGGGTTCGTACAAACAATACACCCTCTTGTTGTGATAAAAAACAAGAAGCAAAAGAAAAGAAAACAAAGAAAATCAAGAATTTCACACAAAAAGGAGATGTTGAAGAACAATGACCTCAACAAAAACCAAATGAAGAGATTCGTAGACTTTTGATGTCCTTCATCAGAGTTTCTCGCTCAGTCAAAAAGGACAGAAAAACAGTGCATTAGTTTCAAACTCCCAACAGCAGAAAAACTCAAAAATAATGAAGAAGGCTACAAAATCTAAACAGCAAGGTATTTGTTCCTCAGAAGGAAGGATGTCAAAGTTGAATGGGAAGAAGCATTGACTCACAGAGAGGCTCAGCAAGTGAAACACAGAGACTGGACCCTGGAAAAAGCAATTCTGGAGAGGTTTTTTGCCAAAAGAGGGATGGCGCTTTGGTGTAAGGGGCACCAAGCATTATAACGCTCTGTCTAACACATCTAGGGAGCGTTGGCGCTCTGTTAACACAACCACAGAGGTGCCAGGCTTGAAAATCTCATGAAAATGTCTAAAAATCCAAAATTTTAGTCTAATTTTGGCAATCAAGCTGAGAGGGATAGGGTAAGGAGTCAATCAGCACATGAAATCAAACAAAAAGGGGAGAAAAAGGTCTGAAAACAATCAGAGGGTAAGACAAGGTCTATGAGGAAAAATCAAAACTCAAAGTTTCGATTCGATTCTCCCCAGCAGAGTCTCCAGTTTATGTTGAAGGAAAATCTCCCTATGGACAGGTAGATCTCCTCTTGAGAGATAGACTCTTAACTCTTAAGACAGAAGACGCTTAACATGGACACTAACTTCCTTTCATATCTATACAAACTAATGCATGAGGAGGAAGGAGAAAATAAGTACCCTTTTATCGACATTTGTCCCTGCACGCTCCGAGTTGAGCTCCAATCTTTCTCTCCTCGATGAGCCCTGTAGAGAAACAATAGTACAACCACTTCCTACTCTATTGATATTAGCTTGAAATAGATCTATCTATCAGAGACAAGTTCATGTGATATTAAACACAAACTAGAAAGAAACAGGCCAAGCCTATCATATTGATGAGAACAATGACAGAAGCAACTTACAACCGTAGATGCGAATGCGGCAGCTTCGTCAAGTCCCCTTTGTCTAACCCTTGCTCAAAGGATCCACGATTTGGATGACAACAACTTCACTGATTACTTTCCTCCAGTTCACTGTATGTTTCCTATGAGATCATAGGTTTCATGCTTCCAATTCTTCCCCCCTTTTCACCATGATAGAACCTGTTTATATAGGTTTAGAGAGGCCTAACCTCTTGAGGTATCTTTAGGGTAAGTTGAGGATTTCCCTCCCTAAGCCAGGGATCTTCTCCTAAGATCATGGCTGAACCAAGAATTTGAATGCAACTGCCTTCCAAGATTGAAATATCTTCCCCTTATTCTCCTCAACAGATCAATTGCTGCCCAGAATAGGCAACGCTCCCTCAAAAAGGCCATCAGAGCGCTATAGCGCTCCCTAGTAGGCTTTAGGGGGGCGCCAGCTCTCTAAAAATCCATAGCGCTCCCTCATAAGAGTTGTTTGGTGTTATAATGCTCCCTAGCACTTTATAGGGGAGAACCAATGCTCCTAAGGGTGATATAGGGGAGCGCTCCCTTCTAAAACCTTAGATTAAAAGCTTCTTTCATGTGGCAAGAGATACTTGACTTCAGTTAACCATCCCTCTTCCTTCAAATCAAATGTTTGAGGCATTTTAAGTGTCTCCTGAGTGTCATCATTATGGCAGTATGCTTTGCTTGACACTTGCGACGTTTGTGAGCAACATGCGACACTTGCGACACTTGTGAGCAACATGCGACACTTGCGACACTTATCAAAGCTAGTAATGTTGATGTGTAACACTTGTAGCCCTAAGGAGGTTGAAAATAATTCACAGTCTTCTCAAATATCGTTACCCTACATTATTCATGTTGATCCTTGCCATCAATTCATTAATCCTCATGATCAACCCACTGCTTTTCAAATTAAAATCAGAAATAAGTTGTTTAAGCCTCTGAGGCTGCCATATCACCTTAACCCTTATCCTCTTGATTCCTTTAATTATCTTCCTCGGTTTTCTGGAGAAGACCATGTTACAACTAAGAGGCACTTGGAGGCCTTTGAGAACTTTGTTGATCAGTTTGAGATTGTTCATGGGGATGTTACCATGAGGTTGTTCTCACATTCTTTGTCTGGAGATGTTGTTGTGTGGTTTAGATGTCTCGAAGTCGGTTCTATTGGCTCCTGGACTGAGCTATGCCATGCATTTTTAAAGTGTTGGGGTGAGAAAAAGTCCCTTGATCAATACTGGTTTGAGTTTAACACCTTGAGGAGAGGGGAAGAGGAAGCCTTGGCTTTCTTCAACAGGAGGTTTTACAGTGTTTATCATAGTATGCCTATGGAGATCAGACCCATAGAGACTGTTGCCATGGTGTACTATGTCATGGCTCATCATCCATAGCTGGTCTTTGTCCTAAGAGAAAGGAAATATTCATTGTTAAGACACATGTTTGAGGATGTTGAAGAAGTCAAAGAGAACATCAGGGCTAGCAAGGGGGTTCATATGCAAGCATATCTTGAAAAATTGCATGTGCCTAAGGAAGAAGATTGTCATCATGTTTCAAATTCTGAGCAAGAAGATAGTGATTATGAATCAGAGATGGAACAACAACAAGGAAAAGAAATTGTAGCTGCTGATGATCGAGATTTGTTTTCGAAGGAGAAGGGAGGTTTTTTATTTGCAAGCAGAGAAGCATTTACATAGGAGTAGGATGGTCTTCAAAAGAAACCAGGATTCTGTCACACGATTCATGATCCTATGGCTATATACATGGAATCGTATGTTTCATATTTTGAGTATTTCCAAGAGAATACCATAGGGATTTTTCCTTTATACATTGAGGAAAAACATTGTGTGGAAATCCACCATTTTGTGCCTAAAGAAGACAAAGAGAAGAGCTCTCCCATGGTTCCTTCTTATGATGATTATGATCTTGATCCTTGGGAGAGTCATGAAGAAGAAGAGGGAGAACCAAATGTGCAGTTCATATCCTACCCAGAGCCTGCAAATGAGAAACCATCACCTAGGATTAGTCAGCCTGCATCAGCTGTTCTCTCACCCATGCTTTCCAGAGACATTCAACCATGTGTGAGCAACTATAAGACAGAGCATGTATTCTGTCACCAACCCAGTGGATTTTTTCATTTGCTCTATGAACCTGTAAGGGAGTACATGGAGTTGCATTTCCTTCATGTCTTGGAGCCACTCAACTTTATCCTAACTTCAGCACTGTGAGTAGAGTTGAAAAGCATTATCATTTTGCTGTCGCAATTTCATTGTTTTTATTTGATTAGTGATAGAGTAAACAAGTTTGCAGCTAGGGAGTTGTTTGAATGGCTACGGTGGAAGTTTGATTTCACCTAGTGCTTTGTAAAAATCAATTAGTCTAGGAATGTACATAAATAAGCTCCTCCTGGAGCCCATGTATTTTTATTTTGTTTTTAGGATAGTGTGTTTGTCGACCTTTAATCCTTAGCAGGATGTTTTTTGAGCATGACTTCATAGCCCATTGCAGAAGGCGACTGGAACTACTTGTTCTTGGAAGCTTGCAGGGAGTATGCCATCCCCTGTGAAGCCAAATGTTATCACATATAGTTGTCAATGGAAACAAGCTGTCCAAGTTTGTGGTCTGCACAGGAAGCATCTGAGCGCAACATGCAAAGCAGCTCATTTCAGGCTTAAAATACAAACAGGTAGGCTCAGTTTTGCGATGGTGGAGATCCCCTGTGAGGATCAGATTAGTAGCCCTGGGTATTCAGAGTTTTAGAATTGCACGAAGTATAGCGCCTTGAAAAGAGAAGAAGCTTGAAGAGAACGCGAGCCGTTGATCTTAAAGTGGACAGGTGGCAACTGATCCCAGTGTTCAAGGGAATGAGCTTCAGGAGTTTCGAAGTGAGAAGTGCATAAAATTCTGAAGAGCCGAAGCCCAAACTCCCGAAGAAATCATGGACCATTGATCTCAAAATTAGTAGTGAGTCATTGATCTTAGCGGAAGTGCCTCCCAAAGTCCCGAAGTGCCGAAGGCCCGAAGTCTCAACGACCCGAAGTGAATCTGGACCATCCATCAGTGGGGCCACGCATCATCAGATCCATAGCTCCGGGTAAAAGAAGTTGAAGCAAGAGGAGGTTTGAGATTTGATTTTCCCAGAGTCTGGAGACTCGAAGTAATTCTCGATCGTTTGATTCAAGAGGACATGCGTCAACCATCAGTGCGGACATATGGCACCCTTGTAGCCTTGACACATGGAAATCATTTCAAGTGTTCTTAGACATTCCTCTACCCCACTATCGGGTGATACATGTCACTGATCCATCCACAACAGGTCAACATAGCACCAACAGGTCATCCTCCGGTAGGTATTATTGTTCAACGTCAAAAGTAGCATCCCCCTCCCCCAGGGAACAGTTTGGCGGATTATAAAGTTGGTAGGTAGTTAAGCTTGGCGGTGGCACTAAATCTAGCGGGTGCACTCAGATCGTAGATCAAGACCAGATCTATGACCACAGCCCATTGCGAGGATGCAACATGCTCGAGAAATAATTTTCTTGAGTGGTCTCGCAATTGAAACTGTGTTTTGGCAAAAGTAATACTTGGTAGAAGGTGGTGGATTGCAGGCCCAAAAGCGGCCTGAAACCAAACCATTCTTGAGAAGCCCCACAATCACATGTTTATATGGCGTCCTATCCGAGAGTAGCACATGGCTTCCCCTTGAGCTTTAAATATCGATGAGTCCCCGAGCAAAAGTAGTTAATGCAAGTCAGGTCGGGTGGTTGAAACCTTGACTCACTCAGTAATTAGCAAGTATGGAGGAGCCGACCATGGAAAGTAGAGCTGTCAGCCCGAGGAACCCCTGTGGATGGATTTCTCTATAGGCCCATGCCGATCTGAGCTCACGTCTGATAGAGGAATACATGCACATTCTGACAGAGGACTGCTCAAACACAAAGTTTTGAATGTAGTGATCAGATCACTCTCCTGATAGTCAGGGACTGTTGTGAGTATAAATTAGTAGTTTTGATATTTTGTTAAGGTTGTCAACTGGTTGAGCAGAGCTCGTGAGATCGGAAGAGC
>CBVK0101913106.1:0-11580 GCA_900067695.1 Picea abies
TCTTCCGATCTCACATATTCCACTGGATCAATTCATCGCAACATATTTTACAATATTCTATTTTTTTTTTTTCTAGCATGTCCATTTCTTGTTGGACTATTCTATGGTCTAGGAAAACAGGACCCAAGGGAATCTAAGTCATCAAAATCATCTGGGGATCGCACCCAGCCTTGGCCACACAAACCCTTAACATGGATGTATTTGTTTGGGTGTCTACTCCCAACTATTGTGAGTTTCTAACTTTGGTCGCTTTACATAATGAAACCCTTGAAATCCAACCATGCTAGTGATATTTGAAAATATATTATTATATACTGTTTTAATTTATATTCAAATTTAATGTTGTTATAATAATGCATTAAATACTAAAAATAACTTAGATTAAAATGAAATAAGTTAAGAAAATAATACACCATGTCCACAAAAGAATAAAAGATGTACCTTGGGAAAACCCAATACAAGAAAAAAGATAACTAGAATGTGAGGCTTATGCTCTACTCGTTTCTTCACAGTTGTGAAATGAAAATATAAAGAAAAAGGCACTCATTATGGACACTTTGGCTAGTATGGCTATTATAATATCTTCTACTTCCTAGCAATCTAATATTTAACATAGTGTTACAATCATGTAGGTTTAGGGTTATGGTTTTTGCATGCCCCTACTCCCAATTAATGTTATGGTTATGGGCCCTCTATACTATTCTTGAAAGTCCACATGTGAGTAATATGAATCGATGTGGCATCCACTCAGTATCCTAGTGGTCAATAGGATAGGTAACATATAGGAGGCATAACTCCCACATACAAACTCCAATTGATGTGATCTTCACATTGTTGAAAATCTATCAATGTTTAAAACAATGTTGAGAGTTTGGGAACTTTCTTTCATGAATTTTTGACCCGAAAAATAGTCATTTAAGGCCTCAAATGGAATCCAATAGATTCTAGACCCCAAAACACCAAATCATAACCATACCCTAAAATGAGCCCTATAATCTAATACCTTTAAATTTTCCACCCAAAAGTACCAAAATAGATGAAAAGTTATATATTGATCCATTTTGGATCATACCTTCCCATTTAGGGAGGTCTTTGGTCCCCAAAATAGTATACTAAAGGAGATGAATAAAGTTTTTCTCTTCCTTTTCTCGAGAGTACCATTTTCCCTTGCCTAGATCTTGTCCTTTCAACCTAACCTACTAGATTTCTTGTTGTTTGTTCGGTTGAGTAAAAGGTACAAATATTCTTCTTATTACTATGGTTTGTGATATATCTTTGTTAACTTTTCGATTAATTTGAAGTAATTAGGAAAGAAAATGGTTAAAAAGTATTTAGGAAATATTATTGAATGATATTAGATATTTTCTGAATTTTGGTTTGAATTGTTTTGATTTTATTGCAAAAATGGAGAATTGTTGTTAATTCAAGATAGTTAAGAAGATCATGAAGATGCACCGGCCATTGGAGATCGAAGAAATAAGGCATAAAACAATTTAAAGGAAGATTGACTCTTTATCTTGCAATCTTCATAAATAGTAAAAGAAATCCCGAGGATCTCTCGATCCTCAGGATAACGTAATTTACTTATTTCATTGTAATATATAAAGGATAGTGAACAATAGAGAAAGGGGGAAGGATTTTAACGAAACATTCATATCTCTTAATTGTTGACATTTTGTACAACAATCCATTGTAAATGGTTTATCAGTTATGGAATTAATGAAAGCTTCAAGTGTTTTGATCATCCCTGCATACTGAGTTTTTAGTAGAAGTATATTTTGAAGACCGTGGGCCTAGTTGGAAGGAGTTATTGTCTCACCTGTAATCGCATTAACTCTGTTTTAATTATGTGATTTAAATTTCCTTACAACAGTTAAGATAGATTTGTGAGTATGTTGATTCTTTTATGAATTGATTATGTTGTCCATTCGCAGAGAATAGATGTTCCATTTGAATATTATCAATTGTTGTTCCATTTTCAATTGTTTTTAATTGATCGCCTTGTTGTTCCTTTCGTTAAATTCACATTTGTTGTTCCTTTCGTTTAATTCACATTTGTTGTTCCTTCTTAAATATTCAGTAATCCATTGTTCCTTTCCAGTAGGTTAAATAATCATTGAGAGATTGATTCAATAAGTGTTTTCGCAGATTAAATTATTGTTTCTTAGATAAATGAATTCAGTAAATTGATTGATGCTTTGATTCATGGTGTGTTATTGATCAGATTACAATTATGTTGAGTGAGTTATTAGTTTCATCATTTTTAAATGAATGAGTGAAGAACTTGATTATTGCAGTAATTTAGATAGACTCGGATTTTCTTTAGCTGAATTGCCTACATGATTTAAACCTCTACGACTATCTGCATAGACTTTGTTGAAATTATTGAAAGAGAAGATGAATCCTCGGTTGATAAATTAATGTCAGACTAAGGATGTTTTTAGGACATATTTAGAGCCCAACATTTTGGCATCCTTGTTGGGGAGAATGTCAAAGGTAGCATAGGTTGCGTCTCTGGAGGATAAGGTATTGAAAACAAAAGGTAAGAACCTACATAGGCAACAAGTAAATTTCTTGTGCCAACAACTACCTTCAGTTGATGCATAGAGGTTATATAGGTGCATAGCATGTGTCTGTGTGTATGACTAAGAAGAAAGAGCCTGAAAAATTAAAACCCCCACCAACTTCAAAAGACCAGGGCCCAATGCCCCCTGGAAGGAGAACTTTCATAGAGGAAATCATTTGAAAATCCGAATCTCAAGCCTTGATTGGAGCTCGAAAAGGTTCTACCCAAATCCCTCAAGCAACAAATTCACCAACTACAGCTCATGCTGAGGTTCATTGTAGAACTGAAGGAATTGAACAAAGTTTCCAATATACACACACTCCACTTTTCAGTCCTTTAGACGAGGGAAATTCTTGTGATTTGAGAGAAGGAGAAGGGGATACCAGTTGAATTGCTGAATCATACCCACCATCACCTGAACTTGGATCTCATGTGATTCTAATAGGATAAGGAACACCTGAAAACCCAGATATAGGTAGCGTGATTAAATCTCATAAGGGACCAAGTAATAAACCACCTCGAGTAGAACACCCAGACCAAGAAACCCCTGAAGGATATGGGCATATCTTCAACCAAATGGCATAGGAAAATCAATCGTGAACCCAGACTTCCACTTTGGAATATCCTATAATTGATCTGGTTGCTAATGCCCCAATGAAAGCCATTCCACTACAAAATCTTCCAACCTTCAATGGATTGATCTTAGAGGATCCCGACACGTTCTTATTCGAGTTTCACGTCCTATGTAGAGGCTATGAATATACCTCTGAACCCCAGAAACCAAATTTTTTTCCTTCCACTTTGAAAGGAGCAACTTTATGATGGTTTATGGGACTAGGGGAAGGAACTATAAATTCATGGGAAGTAATGAAACAGGCCTTCCTTATGAAATATGAAGACTACTATAGAACTAGGGATTTAAGTGATGAAATATTTAAAATGACTGCAAGAGAAAATGAAACACTTGAAGAATATGTTGAAATATTTTAATATAACCTCTAGAGATTACCTTACGGTACACTACCAGATGAGGTACCTAAAGCCACTCTAATAAAAGGTATGAAGGATGAATGGGTAGAAACATTGAATTTGATGGGAAAAAGAGATATTTATCAAGAAACATATGATGAAATTATCCAATTGTGTATCAGGTGCTTGTGTAGTAGTACACGAACTAGATAAAGAATATAAGCCCCCATCACCAGAAGTAGTAACATTGCTAGTACGAGTGTCACTCAAGAAGAAATTGGTAATATTTTAGAAAATTTTAAAACTAATATTTTGAGTACTTTGAATACACAATTAGATGTTCTACAAGTTAAACAGAAACAAGCAGAAGAAGAAAAATCGTTGGCCATATTTTGTCCACAATGCAGAAGGAAACATGGTTCGAGGGAGTGTCCCTTGGATGTGGTTTGAACTTTCACCATCTATGCCAAAGACCATGCGACAGAGAAATGCCCATCACTTGCAGGACTAAATTTTGTCTTTAAATAAGTATAAGAGGAAAAAAAAATAGTATATCTGATGAATCAATGTCGCCAATGGCAAGCTCGTCCCCCAGGTACGCTACAAGATCCTTCTTATTTATTTTCTGGGAAGTATAATTAGTAGCATAATTCTGGAAACACATGGCAGGGCCAACCATTTTCTAATCAAACCTGGCAGTCCCAACAATATCCTACTACACCTTGGCCAAATCAACCAGTTTCTAATCTTACTCAGCCTAACTTGCAATACCCTACCCCATTTTGGTAGAATTCAAGTAATAACTCATATCCTTCACAGTGGACTAGCACATCTTCCCAAGCCCCCAATTGGAATCAAAACTGGAAACACCCCATGGGACTGACCAATCAACCCATGTGAATGACTCCTCAAGCTCCAATTCAATTACCCCAGAATCCTCAACCTCAAATGCACCCTCAATTACCAGCTCACCCAACCCGAATCCTAATAACAGACCAGTCCAACTTGTGCAAATTGTCAAGAATTTGGAGGCTGAAACCAACTCTGTAGGGTGCAATGAACTTTGGTTGAGATCAGGGCATGTAATTTCTCTTAAGGGAAGCAACGTTCATCAAGAACAGGAGAATGAAAATGATATACAACTAGGAATAAAACCATCCACTGTGGTCATAATAGAAGAAATATAATAGGGGGGAAACACAACCAAGCAACAAAATCCTGATGAAGACGTAATTTCTGCTCCCCCGTTTCCCGAGAGGTTAATGATAGAAAAACTAGTTATATATCCTAAATTTGATATGTGTTAAAATCTCACCCCTATAGGATTTACAAGATATTCCTATTTACGCAAAAACAATCAAAGAATTATGTGGGAAGAAGCCCAGAAATAAAACTAAGAATCCATACATTGTTCATGTGGTAGGAACTTTGTCCAATATTATCTAGGAAAGCAAGATCTAGTCAAGTACACGAACCCAGGGAATCCCGTGGTAATGGTTCAGATACAAGGTTGGTTTTTTCCAAATACACTAGTGGATTTGGGGCAACCATCAATATTTTGACCACCGAGACTTGTAATGTCTTGGGTATCACATCCTTTGAAACTACTTCAACTATGTTAGAACTGGTTGATAGATTGATGGTTAAACCAGTGGGAACCTTATAGGACAAAGCAATCTCGGTCGACTCTTGGGAATACCCAGCGGATTTCCTATTTATCAACTCAAGAAGTAGACTCGATGGACACCCATTGATATTGGGATGACCTTGGCTAGCAACAACAAATGCATACATAGGATATTATGAAATTGAAATTCCACCAGGAATATTTATGAATATTAATTCCAATTTGAATGAGAAACAATGACAAAAATTAGTTCAGATCCTTTCTAAATATCAACAAGATTTTTCTTGGGAGTATCCTGACATGAAGGGCATTGATCCCTAACTATGTACAAATCATATATACATTGAAAAATATTCCTAAACTATCTGACAGACCCAACGAATATTAAACCCTCATCTTAGAGACATTGTCAAAGAAGAATTACATAAACTATTGGATGTTGTTACACATTATTTTGGTCACTCTGGTGATGTCTCTACAAGTGATGTATTCAGGCTCCCACAAGGACTTTTTGCTTGAGAAAAGTGACTATTGTCTTCTTCCAAAAAACACATTTTAAAGATGAGTTCATAGGATGCCTATGTTATAGGGTGCGAAAATCCTTTATTCTCGCAAGCAACCCATACTTTGGATGAGAACTGTTCACAGTCTTCTCTATAGGTAGGGTGCAAACCTGTTTTTAAGCTTGGAAAAGACAAGAGGTCACAAAGGTTCTAGAAGGGAATCTTCTAGAAAACGAGTTGGCCTATTCGCATGGTTGGCATCCTACTAACTTCTCAGATTTGGTGGGATCATCCTCATCCATTTAACCACCTCTCCTTATCCTATATATTGAAAGGTTTCTCATGGAAAAGGTTAAGCAAGATTGAATGAAGAATTGGTGAAAGAATTGTGTGAAGAACTCTGCTTGGATAGAAGCTTGAAGACTCTATTTGGTTTATCAAGTTGTATTGGATCTTCTTCATGCAAATGTAGAGCAAGTGCGTATGTTGGAACCAAGGGTCACTGAAAGGAAGCTTGCAACATCAAGACGATCCGATTGTATCTTCTAATTTCATTTAATATAATACAGCGACATGTCCCTTTCCCATAAAATCACTCTTATTTTAATGCATAACTCCTTGATCATATGCATAGGTTGACATTGAATATACTTTGCCATCTTCACTTTGGTTGGTTTGTGTTGTATTGGACCTGATTTGACAAGAGCACTAGAGCGAAGCAGGGACACTATAGACCTAAGGAAGCGATATAAAGGTATGTCACTCATTCCTTCTGGGTAGTAGATTCAATGACTGCAACTTAGAGAAAGAGTCGTGTCCTGTCCTATTTTGTTCTAGATATAGGTGGATCTAGGGAGATCTGTTAGTGTCCAAACCTACCGATTTATCCAGTAACAAAATTTGCGACTCCACTGGGGATACAACCCATTTTGGTGGTTTTTTCTTGGCCATTTTCTCTTGACCTACCCTTTTTCATTCCTGATCAATCTCTGAGTCTTGAGGATATATTTACACACTCCTTGGATCCAGAAGTTCCCTCAAACGTTCTGTCACTTTTCCAAAATTTTCTTGATTACAAACCTTCTCGCACTGCACCTTTTTGTAGCCTGCGAGAATCACTGAAGTTTGCACCCTAGTGTTTAGTTCAGTGCGAACTTCTCGCAACCTACCTATGTCTAGGCTACAAGAATCCTTAATTCTCACACTGTACCCCACTGCCAGACTAGAAACTCACTCGTAAAAATTTTGATTATGTCTTTTGTGTCTTCAGATGCCCATATTTTTTTGTCTTTGGGAAGAACTTCTCTGGCCAATGATTGAATGTTTCTTGACTTCAAAACTTGCGAATGATTAGTTTTCGGAAATCAAAATATTTTCTTGATCATTTTTTCTCAATTTTTATCTCTTGACCTTTTCTTAACAAGGGTATAATCTGTGATTCTGAAATCCGAGTGCTTGTTTGGTCGGGAGCCTTTGATTGGATTAAAAGTTGAGATTAATTGTCCTTTTCAATTGCCTATTACTTATAAAATTGTTACCCATGTGCATTTGAAAAGACTGGTCTTGTCAGCTTGTTTTTTTTATCTTCATTGAAAGAACGATTTGGGTGTTTGTTGAGTATTTCTTTTTCGTTGGTTGCATTCTTTTTCTTAGTTCCATCCCTGTTGCTTGGTTTCTAACAAAAAATTAAAGACTTTTTTCTTTTTGTAGCGATCTTTTATTCGAAAAATATTGGCATTCAAGTATTGAAAGACAACTAATAGGGAATTTTCATTGTTCATGATTGTTTGATATTACATTTCATAAAAGATCATACATCATAGTTCGCATTGTTCTAGAAAACTCCTTTGTCCCTCCTATAAATAGGATTCATCGAACACAAATTCGTATCATTCATCCTTATTTATGCATTGTTGGGTCAGAGTCTCACACAACATCGGTTTCATTTCTGTCTCCTTTTTTCATAACAACAACCTTTAATAATATTGTGCAACTTTAAAATTCAACTAGTAATTTTTTCTAGGGCTCTTTTACACCAACATTAGCTAGCTAGAGCTTTGGAATAGGCAGTGAGACACACTCTCCAAGGCACAAAACACACAATAGTATCTTTTGATAAGGAGTGTCAAAATCCATTTGTAGCATTTTGTCCTGGGAAGCCCTTCTCACACGAGAGTCAAACCTGAGGTCACATTGAGATTGACAGAGTTACTCACCTTGCTTTGTTGATCTCAGTGTAGAGATTACACGTATTAAGGGGGTCACTTGAAGGTATACCCACAATGATGAGTGGAAGCCTCTCAAGTTGATTTCGGGCTAGATACCCTACCCTTGCGTGTGGATGGGACTGTCGACTGTTTCCCCAAGCATCGTTGTTGTTTGTGGTAACCTTAGTAGCCTATCTTCTTAGGGTCTTACATAAGGTGACTGTGAAGGGGTAAGTCTGCATGGTACCTAGAATCGACGTTGGCCAGACTCACTCGGGCTCCTTAGAGGGTATAATTACGATTGTGTGTGGGAGCTTGCACCAGGGTGTAACTCTGTTAAGAAGGTCGTCAACATAAATTTTCCACCCTCACCCAGCCCCTTCTTGTCTCATCGTCATTACATTGGATTTCATCACCAACCAGTGACTTCAGAATTGGAAGGTCTTGTTTGCTTGGTTTTGGCTTCCTAGATTTTACTAGCACATGTTGTTTGTTTACCCAAGTTGGCCATAGAATTTCTTTCGTAAGATTATGACTCGATCACAATTGAACCTCCACACCATTCACATAGAATGTAAGGCCTACCCCAAAAATATTTGGAAGGTTCTCAACCCTTGCCTACCAACTCACCGGAGGGCTCTCCTCAACAAAGTGAAGTCCAAGACGTCACCACTCCACAAGTGGAAAGAACTAACTCTTTAGAACGGTTCCGAATTACCAATTCTCGAGAGGAATTCTGAATTCCTCCCGACTCTAAGAGACGTATTGTTCGAGTGAATTCTTCTAGAGAAATAGTTGTTCAATCTTCTAGATTGCCAATTGAACCTTTTACAGGACCTGAGGGTCAAGATCCTTTTTGGACTACTGACATTTTTAGATGGGATCTCTTTGGCTCAGGAGTAGGTGTTGATATCACTTTCACACCTAAGCTTCCCGAAACATCTAATCCAGATGCAATACCTTTTACTACTGCATATTATTTTCCTGGTACAGATGCCTCGCCAACTGACCACATCTTGACTATCCCCCTACAAACGGTCCATTACACAATGGTCCTAGATACTACGAGTTCTCACACTGGGACTACAGTGGCTAGCCAAGCTCCCATTGGCACGACACGTTCGCCTAAAATCCCCCCAACACTTCCGCCCGGATATCATGCGTTGAGTTCTTCTATTCCCGCTCCTACACAAATATCATCCGGGATTCCTCGCATTTCCACTCCTTCTGGGCACCATCTTGTTCCTGGTTTTGTTCCAAAACTTCCTTGACCCCCTTTCAGAGGACCTCTTCCATCCTCTATCTGAGGCACCGATCCTAGTGGCACCATCCCGTATTTCACACCTAATTACCAGATTCCTGTTGGTGGACAATTTAACCAACGAGGCCAAATACAATCCCCTTTTGTAGGACAAATCCCAATTGGGACGCAACTCCCGATTGGAGGGAAAACCCCACTGACCCTGCCCTATGGAAAAAACATACCTCCATCCTTGGCCCAGTATTGGAATTATCTTATTCAAAATAATCCTCATTTGACTGGGGGGAAACAACCTCAAGCTAGCTCCTTCATACCCCCTAGTACAGAACAACCATATCTAGGCACATCCAATCCTATTTGGGGCTCGAACGCTCAACCCCATGCCCCTGTTCAAGGGTACAACCCTATGAATTAATTTCCTCCACACCAACAACCGAATCTGCTTGGATCTTCGCATTATATGCAAACTACTTATGGTTCCACTAGTCTACCAACATAACTCCCTCCCCAAAGTCACTAGTACCCACATGTGAATAGACAATTTCCCTTCTTAGACACCCTAGACCTCCCTGATCTATCGATAATTTTAAAGATCCAATCCATCAATCTCCTCAATGGCCCACCATACTGACCAAACTACCATCCGACATCCCTAAATTTGATGGTAAACTGGGAGAGGACCCAAACAATCATGTAATGACTTTTCACCTTTGGTGCTCATCCAACTCCTTGATGGATGACTCTATTCGTTTACGCCTTTTTCAGCAAACCCTCACAGGTTCCACCGCAAAGTGGTATATAGAATTACCACGAGGTTTCTTCACCGACTTCAACACCCTCTCTATGGCTTTCCTCACCCACTACCAGTTACCGATCCGCTATGAAACGAGAATCAAAATTTTGAGTTCTTTCAAACAAACCAAAGCCACTCATATCTCTGATCACATTCATGAGTGGCGACGGAGACAACGTCTCATCAAACTCGAACTTCCCGATCAATTGCTGGCAGAGTGGTTCACGAAATCATTCATGAACAATATCACTCATGACATCGCCATGGGTGGAGTTGTCACAGAAGAACAGGCAATCAGTCGTGCTCAATACCTCGACCTCGTTTACTCACAAACTGGTACTCTTTACGACTTACTCCCTGACGCACCTCGTCCTTCTACTTATGCTACTTCAACTACTCCTGTTTCTTCTCATGTAGCTAACGGTGTGATTGGAACTTTCCATGCCCAACCTCATTTCGTCCAAACCTCTAGAAACAACCCCAAATCCATTACTTCTAATGTTAAAAATGCTCCACCTCCAACCCCTCCCACTGGAAAGACTTCTGAGGTGAAATCTGTTCAATCTACCCCTGTCGAAAAAAATAAATCCAAAAAAGGAAAGGGTAAGAACAAGGAGGATAAAAATAATCTGCAATCTGAGAAAACCAAAACACCATCGGTTGATGATAAGGATAAGCGCAAACCCTGATACCCTTGTCTTATATGTGGTGATAATCACTACACTAAGGATTGTCCACGATGAGCCGAGGTTACTAAGCTCCTTCAAGGGACCCCGAAACCCCCCACTCCAGCCGTGTTGTCACAACCCTTCCCTTCTCAACAACAAACCCAATTGGTCATTCATGACCAACCTTCCCCCTCCAATACATCCTATGTCTTAATGTGTACAGGTGATTCAAAGAAGAATGACATCACACTTACCACTCGAGCCAAAGATTATTTTTCCTCCAAAGAGAAGGTTGATGTAATACCTCCTTCGTTGGTCCAACCATCTCCCACGACCCCACCTACCAACGATCCTCTTCATCTCGAACGACCGAGCATAGAAACATTTCTTCTGCCTCTCCCAAAGGGTGTTGTTCAAAAATCATCTTTCAATCCTCATGCACGTGCTGCCCATAACTATAGTATTGTTGAAGATTTGGCCCAAGCACCGTCTGCGATGTCAACCCTCGAAGTCCTTCAGATTTGTCCTATACAACGAAAGGCATTGTTGAAATCTATTGGTGGAATTGACCCTACGGATACAAATTTAATAATTTTTTACTTGGAAGATCACATTCCAAGGTTACCCCCTCACCTTGCATTCCAAATACAAGTTATTGTCTCCAACAAAAAAATTTGTAGAATACTTATTAATGAGGGTGCCTCGATGTGTGTCATGTCTATTACCTGCTGGAAAGTCATCATCTCTCCTCCTTTAACTAAATCCCACAACATGCTTAAAGCCTTCAATGGCTCTAGTTTTAAGCCTTACGGTGTCCTCCCTTCATAGCCTATTATGTTAGAAGGAAAAATGATCAAGGTTGAAGTGGAGTTCTTTGATGCTCCTCTCGATTACAACCTTCTACTTGGCCGTAGCTAGATCGATTCCATGCGTGCAGTTGTGTCCACTCTTTTTTCGTGTCATGCATTTCCCACATCAAGGAAAAG
>CBVK0101913108.1:0-17832 GCA_900067695.1 Picea abies
CTCATAATACAAAATTCACAATGATACATAGCCACAATACATTTCCCTCATAAAAAAAGGTTGCCTTCTAGGGAAAAAAACCCTAACATAACTTCTATCATTAGATCTGCGACCTTATAATGAACGGTCTATATTTACTATGAAATTAAAATATACATTTACAAGGAATTTTGTCCTTCGGGGGCTTCGCCCCGCAACCCCCATCAGGGTGTAAAGGCTTCATGGGGTATAAACACGGCTAAAAACAAAGACCTTTGAATCAGGAAGACAATCAGGCTCCACAACCAAATAATAAGATCAACCACTTAGGATAAATTAAGGACTTGGTTGAGGAAAGAATGGATCTTGGTAAAGGATGAGTTATATTCATGGTTATTCTTGCTCCCAAGATAGGATAGAAGGAGACTTGAACCACATCTCGATGAAAACAAGAAAACAAAACAAGAACCATTCAGAAATTCCTCAAAAGATGCGCCTAAATTCATGGGATGTGACCTTATCAAGATGGTCGCTCCCCTAGAAGGGCAGACAAAGTGACCCGGTCGCTCCCATAACACTATGTCATGGATATGGTCACTCCTCGAGAGTGGAGATGGGAGAGACCATGGTAAAATGAAGACATGACTGAGGAAAACAAATAAGGAATGGAGGGAAATGACAATGTGGATCTTCTTTGAATTCAATGATGATCATGGGGTGTCATGTTTACTTGTGGGATGCGACATTGAGAAAAGTGACAAAATGGTGTATAACATATGCCCCTCAAAGTTTGAGGTCAAAGAAGAAGACGATGGCCAAAACACTTTGCGACAAAGTTCAAACCAAGGGACTGAAGAAAGGAAGACCCGTCGAAACAACAAATGTCTTTCAATATACATATAAAATCTCCAAGGTAGGCATACCCATACTTGGAAAAACCTGTATCAAAGCATGGCCACCGACCAATACACTTCAGATCGATGATAGGACTGACTTAGGACACAACCACCAGATACACAATGTGGATATGTGTAACAGTATAGGCATCAAATCTTCGTCAACACAACCTGAGGAGAAGAAAAGTAGCCCTAGGGTCTTCAATCTTGATCCCAAATAGTATGAATCTAACCATGTGAATAGAGGTTTTGGCGTCAAACATGGTAGAAACCACTTGATTACCAATCAATGGGATTTATTGTTAACAAGTGTGATGGAAATCACCAATGATGACAATGACTCCCAAGATATGCTAAGTACATTCCATCGAATGTGAGTAAATGAACTGAAGTTGAACACCCAACAAAATCTTTCGATCAGAGGCCAATGATGTAAACCCACTGTCGAAAACAAGGAAACCTGCCATTGAGGCATGCACGTCCCAAGGTACTGTCTAGTTTCTAAGTCTAGTTCTTGGATAATGTGTTGAGGTTGACAAGTACAAACTCGTCGAAGGAAGGCTATGGTGTTCCCCCCATCATTGACACGAAACAAAAAGGATAATGATTTGAGATGGTAGATAGAAGAGAATATACTGACACAGGGACGAAAAATGCAGAGGTTGACTTCCCTTGAACATTGCATGACACATGAATGACTTGGCAACATTGACTCAATGAGGCCGAAATAGCATAAGTAATGATGTGACAAAAACCAGTGGATATCTTAGAAAGAATTGAAAGAGCATGATGACACATGAAATGGGACAACAACCATAGGTTCTCTTTTGAAGGAGTCAAAAAAGGATGACGACACAAGGGATTTAGAGGCGCAGAGATCAGCATATTATTCAAGTATATGAGATGATGTAGATAAGTGCCATGTTTAAGGTCGACACAAAAGCTGCCATAACACTTATGAAAAACTTGGCCCTGTTCTCTAATTCCCCCCCATCACTATGGATGAGTACCTCTTTGTTTTTTTAACGGGCTTGAGGAGGATAACAGATGCCCGGTCCCAAAAGGGTCCTTCATTGTTTAGTTTTATGAGTCTAGAGAAGGGAAACTCAAAGGTCTTTTCATATTTAGAGAGTCTGAAAATATTGGGTAAAGAAGACTCCATAATGGAATTTTTTGTAAAGTTAGTCTCGAGGGTCTGAAAAAGTATAAAACGATGCCAAGGAGAAATCTCCTAACCAAGATGGCCAGGGTGTTCCTTTTTCGTAAATAGTCTAATGGAACCAAAAAATGGGTAAACTATCACCCACTAAACGTGATTTCTAATTCACTTTAATGAGAGTGAAAGACAACAAGATCGCTCGACAATATTTTCGGTTTAAGGAGTGTGAAAATAGCTTAAAGGGATCTCCATAACAAAATTTCTTTTGCGTAATTTAGACATTTGAAGCTAGAAAAAGGGTGACCTTTTCATAGTTTAAGGAGTTTGAAAAAGTCAAAGAGTACTCGCCCGAGTAGTAAGATCACCAATAAAATTCGCCAGGACACATGTCGAAATGAACATGGCTAAAAAACAAGAGATGTCAGAATTTTAATGAAAACTACTCATTTTAAAGTGCAAATTAATATAAAATAAGCAAAAAATTAGACTAAGGTAAAAATGGGTTAAACATTTGATATGAAATAACCAAAAGGGGTGAAAAACAATTCTTTTTTGCCTTGCCTTTGAAGAAATTGGAAATCGTGGTGTTTTTTCCCTTTTGTGGATCAGATCTTTAGGCGTCGATTCCAAACGAACCATTGGATGATTCTTCTTGTCGTTTGAACCAGGTTCTTACTCTCTCCTTTCTTGTCAATTTTATGCCTTTTTTTGTTGTGTTTCATGATGTTTTTGGGTGGTTTCGAGCTGATATTAGGGTTTGATTTGCACCCTGGGATGGTTGCGCCCTCCTAGTATTGGGGGGAGTGGTTAGGACAGTCTGTTTACATTAGCAGAGGACCCCGGTCACCCTGTATCCAATAGAAAGGGTGTGACTGACGCAATAAAAAAAAATGTTTTTGAATTTTTTGGCCAACAAAAAGAGATGAAGATTTTTTGTAATGGATTTAACATTTTCTAAATGCTTTGTATGGGAATTTGGGAAATATGCTTGAGTGGAAAGAGCATGAACATGAAAGAGATGACACCATGGATTTGAGGGATCAAAACATGATTGTTGCACTAAGGAATTGTGGTCTACTAAAGTTTTTCAAAATTCAAAACATGAGAAAGGAGCTAATGCTTCTCGAGAATCTGATCCAAATGTGGGATCCCAATGAGAAAGTGTTCAAAGTGGGTCCTCATGATTTAGAAATCGAGGTAGAGGACATCTATATTTTGACGGGGCTGTCAAAACGAAGTGCCCCTGTTTCTTTGGTTGGGACCAGAGCTACTGAGCTGTCCATTGAGGAGTATATTGCCACTTACTGCAAAGAGGATGTTGATAGGACTAGTGTAAATTTTTTGATCAAAGAGATCGAGGATCAACCACTTCACGTGATTGCATTCACCATTAGCAAGTTGGCCAGAAGCACAATAACTCATATCATCATGAAGTCGCAAATGGCCTATGCGGTTGAATGCATGGAGCCCAGGGTATTCAACTGGTGCAAGGTTGTTTTGGTGAGCCTCAAAAACCAAATCACTTGATGTAAGCACGACAAGAAAAAATAGTTTGGCTATGGTTCATTGCCTGTTTCCTTATTTTTGGAGATAGTTCCTTTGTTACAACCCCAGATTGTGCTAACAGATTATCCCATAATGGAGCCAAGAATGGAGAAGTAGACTAGCTTCTCACCAAGACTTGGTGGGGGTCGCACGGTATTTTCATTTGATGAGGGCTTCTTGCATGGTGGAAGAAGCAGATTCCTATGATAGAGGACTTCCCCTAGTCAGGTGTTGAATTTCGAGGTAGCCATGACTTGGTGCTCCCAGAAGGGGCACGCTGGGATGTGTCAGGTACTCATGATCTCATGCTCAATTTTTTTTGATATATATATATATATATATATATATATATATATATATATATATATATATATATATATATATAGGCGTGCAAAGGGTTTTTAATCAAAATTTATCTACTTATGCAGATAAGGGATCGATACGACCAAATGGATTATCGGTACTGGCTCGTTGCAGAGGGCCACCTTTTCCGTTTCAGATGTAACAAGTGGATGAGGACATAGAGCTCCATGATGTGGAAAGAAACCTCAAGAGACTGACTATGAGGGTCCCCCCTATGTGCATATTAGAGGTCCCGAGGTGCCTACAAAGGCATGTTGTAGGCATGTTAGCATGGATGAGTGCCTTATTGTGCCAAGTGGTGAGATCAGTAGTGTGTTATGAGGAGCAAAATGTGCAAGGGCAGTGAAGTTCCCCTCAAGAGCACTCTTTTTTGGAGATGACATATGATGTATGGGTTACATAGCCCAAATTTTTACCCCTTTATACATTTCAGAAAAATGTGACACTATTTTGTTATCTCTCTCTCTCTCTCTCTCTCTCTCTCTCTATATATATATATATGGATTTTTTTCCTTGATTACTTATTTCTCAATAATAAGTGGAATGAAGATAT
Organism: Picea abies; assembly: GCA_900067695.1. NCBI lineage: Eukaryota > Viridiplantae > Streptophyta > Pinopsida > Pinales > Pinaceae > Picea > Picea abies. The sequence continues at coordinate 4,496 of CBVK0101913108.1, forward strand.
TCATTTAGTGCCTAAATGTATGCTCTATGTTCTTTTACATGTTTATCTGTGTGCAAGATGCCAATTTATCACATAATTAGCTAGAGGATCTATGGAAACATTTAATTCCCTAGGTATGTGTCTGTATTCAATATAATCGAAGAACCTCTCAAGGTGACGAATCCTCAAATATAGACGTAATAAAGATGGATCACTAACGAAATTTACATGATTAAGGTGACAAACCACAAGTTGGGAATCAAGGTAAACTATAAAAAATGAGATACCAATGGAAGAGGCCTAAGTCAAAAGCCTTATTGGTAGCAGGTCTAAGGCACATTCCCCCCCGAACTCACCAACTCATTAGCAGATTAAAGGATGGTCCAAGCTGTAGAAGCCAAATTTTGAGTATGTCTGCTAGCACCATCCACGTAACCAAAACATACAGGAAAAAGTGCTGACATCTTTGCACAAGAGCACACAGCAAAATAAGTTGTCGCGGATAAAAATCCTCACACAAAAGCATAGAACACACCAAACCAAATTCACATGAAAAGTATGACACATATGTACAAAGCACCACACTAGGATGCCCCTAAGCCTAGTACTTCTTAAGCTAGAGCCCCCATTGCGAGGCTCCTTCAGAGGCATTCTGTCGTAATCAACTAGCTCATAGGCCACTTTTTGTAGCACGCGTTTGACAACATAGGGACCATGCCACATGGGTTCCAATTTCCCTGCTCCTAGCTTGTCATGATCTTTATTGTAAACTAAGACTAGGTTGCCTTCCTGGAAGGTGTGAGGATGAACAAATTTATTGTACTGGATTTTGACACACCTCTTATGTATTTCATTAGCAAGATCGCCGTCTCGATGAGTCTTGTCAAGTTTCGTCAGGTACATAAAACATTCTTCTTCGGTAGTAGTGTTTGGAAATAATTCTACGACTAATTGAAGTGACAAAATTTCACATTCAATCAAAAGTATTGTTTCCAAGCCGTAAACTAATTAAAAATGAGTAAAGCCTGTGGCAGTCTTGGTGGACGTCATGTAGGCCCAAAGGGATAGAAAAAGCTTGAGGTGCGAGTTAGATTTATGTTTCCCTACCATAAGTTGGATCATGGTCTTTAAAACTTTATTGATCGCTTCGACCTAACTGTTGGCTTGAGGGTAGTAAGGAGATGAATTTTTGTGGTGAAAACCTAATTTTTTGCTTAATTTAGTCATCATATGATTACGAAAATGTGAATCGTTATCAGTGACGATAGCTTTTGGGACTCCAAATCGAGAGATAATGTGATTGGACACGAAGAGTGCAACAACCTTTCCATCATTTAAAAATGTAGGCATAGCCTCCACACACTTAGTGAAGTAATCGATGATGACAATAATGTAATCATGCCCCCCGACCCAAGTAGGCTTACATTGCATAAAATCTATGCCCCATTTTGCAAAAGGGCCAACAACAATGACTGGGTGTAACAGAGTAGGAGAGGAGCGCTTTTTAGGATGAAAAAGATGCCAAGGTGGGCACTTCTTAATGGCCTCAAGACAATATTTAAATATGGAAGGCTAGAAAAACCCAACGCGTAAGATCTTTTGGGCCGTAGCCATCCCAGAGAGATGACCACCACATGCTCCAGAGTGGCAATCATTTAAAACAATTTCAGCCTCATCATAAGTAAAACAACATCGCAAGAGGGAATCAATGTCCCAGCGATATAAAGTGTCATCGATGATAACATAATGACGGGCATGATGGCAGATACGACAACGGTAATTTTGTTAAAGTTCAGGCCGAAAACTTTGAGTTTGGAGATACACAATGATATCTCCATACAAGGGGTCAAACATACTGATAAGAAACATAGACTCATCGAGAAAAGAGTCTATGGGATTGGTATCTATGTCAACATAGGGAAGGTCACACAAACGCTCAACAAAGACTAACAATTTCTTAGACTTGGACTTCTCAAATTCTAGATCGAATTCCTGAAGGATCACGATCTAGCGTGAGTATTTCCCCCCCAGTACTTGATGTCGAAGGATGTAGTACATGGGATTAGTGTCGACGATAATGATAGTTTTGCGAAGCATGATATAATGACTCAATCTCTGAACAATGATGGTGGCTTCCATAGCCAAGTTTTTGACATGAGAGTAATTGAGTTCGGGACCTGAAAGGCTTTCGCTCAAATAGTACATGACATGTTCTTGTTTGCTATCAATCTATTGAACTAGCACCATTCCAATGGTGGAAACAAAAGCAACAAGGTATAATATATAATCTTTGGTGTAATCGGGGGGGTGTAACAATGGCGCATGCACCAATGCATGTTTTAGGGCATCAAAAGATTGTTGTGCTTGGTCAGCCCAAATAAAGGGGGTACCTTCCTTCAAGAGACGCATGAATCCTTTAGTGACTTCTGCATAATTGTTAATAAAGCGATGTAAAAAGTTTCCTTCCCTTGCAAACTTTGAAGCTCGATGATATTGGTGGGAAGAGGCAATGAAGTGATTGCCTTGACTTTTAAGGGATCCACTCTGATCCCATCCTTGGAGACTATGAAGCTGAGAAGACGACCATATTCAACATAGAAAATGGATTTATGTGGATTAAGACGGACCCTATAATACCGGCACCAAAGAAAGATGGTTTGATGTTTGATGTGGTTGTCACGACGAAGCGAATGAGTGGGAAAATAATATAAATAGGGATGCACAATATGTTTAATGTCTTGGAAAGCATACGACATGGCCTGCTGGAAGGTAGCCCCAACATTTTTAAGGCCAAAAGATAGTTTACGATAAGCAAACGTACCCCATGGGTAGATGAAAGTTGTCTTGTGCTGGTCGGTTAGGAGTATCTCAATCTGATTATAACTGAAAAAGCCATCCATGAATGAGAAGATGACGCTTCTGGCACAATTGTCTATGATTTGGTCGATGAACGAGGTGGGATAGTTGTCCTTGGGACAACATTATTAAGATCGTAGTAATTGACACATACTCTAATAGTTCCCTATTTCTTCATGACTAGAACAATTTTAGACACCCATTTCGTCAAGGGGACAGGATAAATAAAACCAACCTTCAAAATTTTCTCTACCTCAACTTTAATTGCCGTTGTTTCCCAAGGATGTAATGGGTGCAATTTCTGGTGAACAGGTTTAGCTCCTGGGTATGTCTTGATTTCGTGAACAACAATAGATAGATCAATACCCAACATCTCTTCATAACTCCAAGCGAAAACTTCACGAAACTCCTTAAAAAAGATTGTATATGCTTCGATCTCGTCAGGAGTACAGTGTTGGCCAAGGTGGACATGTTCTACGACACTAGGCTTGACGAAGATATCGACAGGAATGGTTTCCGTAACAATAGCCAAATTCCCTTCGGATAAAGCCAAAATGGGAGATTCGGTTAGACTAAAAATATCGTTTAAAGCCTTGGATTTACAACCACTCTTCGTAAAGTTGGGAGGAAGCGGGAACAATGAGCGATGATGGCTATCATCCCACAGAGGGTCCTTGATACTCAAGACTTCCATGATGGACTCATCCTAGGGAAAAGTTTGTAGGAAACAATATGAAGAAGATAAAGAGGAATCCATCCAGGATTGAGAAGAGTAGGGGTATGATGAAACAACAACATGAGTATTAATAGTATCAAAACAATAGGCACACTGAATGGTGTGCTATGCTACCTCAACTGGGTTGAGTGGCATGATGTCACTAAATGACTCAAGCTGGGACAAAGTTGGCACTACCCAAGGATCCGAAGAACCTGGGGATTGGTGTACCATGGATGAAATGGTGTTAACCTGGGTGATCAAAGTGGAAGGGGTAGGGGCGGGTAATGAGAAATTACCCATTAGGGTAGATTATTTCAAAAGGCCAACCCCTACACTCTCGTAAGATAGTTGGAAATCACCGACTAACAAAACGTTATCAACACTGCAGGTAGTGGAATTTGTAATGCAATAGTTGAGCTGATCAATATTCACAATTTTACCTTGATAGGGAAAATCTAACGTTCGAAAGACTGAGGATGTGACAAAGATCATGGTATAGAACCAGCTATGACCAAGAAAAATATTATAATCAAGGGGGGCATCTACCACTTCCACCTCTACGTAAGCGACTTTTCCGCTGACTTCCACACCGAGGAAACTCAAAAGACCATACGGTTTAAACCCAGGCTCATCAAATGCCTTGAGGGTATTGGGGGACTAGACAAGAGTAGGAGAAGAAACACTTCTCCAACATACCAAAGACATGACACAGGTAGAAGCTTCCTCATCCAAAATAGTGCGATGGGCATTTTTCCCACAAACGATGGATTGAATCTGAAATGCAAGTTGATGGGAGAGTCTCAATTTAAAATGTTCTAGATTAAACATTATGACATTAGATGTATCCTGATATATGGATCCTATAGCAGACAACAATGTTATGTGCTGGCTAGAACAATTTTGCAGAACTTCAAGGGTCGACATTGCGCAAGGTGCCTGTGCCAAGTCCTCAACGATGTTGTAACTTTGTGTGGCACAGACACTGAGATTAAAATATGACCTATGAATTGTGCTCTTGGGAGAGCACAACACTGAGTCAAGATTAAGCTTCTCAATCTAAAGAGAGCCTGAAGATGAAGGAGGAATAGACAATGTGGGTGACGTGGAGGTCTTGGGATCAACACTTCCAGAGTTATCTGAAACTAGGTCATAGTCTTTGTCTCGGGTAGTCAAATCAACAGACTTCATCATGAATACCTAGTTACTAGATGAAGCATCCCCTTGATGAGGATGACCTACATTACTCCTGTGGGGAGGTGCAGGGTTTTGGGTAATCATTTGTTGTTGTTGAGCTGGGAAAGGATTGGTCAAAACAGTGGGTTGGGACTCCCCTTTAATGATATTTCTAAAAACATCATGATGGAGGAATTGCCGTGTGTAGTGATCATATCCAAAGATAAGACAAGGATATTTGGGTTTACGCTTGGGTTTATTCTCAGCAGTGCTTTCAAGATTTTTTTTTTCTTTATGCTTATTGGAAGGTTTCTTGTATTTTCCTTTATTCTTATCCTTTCCTCCATAATATTGGGATGATTCAGATTGTATCGCATTGACTTTAGAGGATTTGGTAGGACTAGAAGTAGATTTGGAATTAGTGCCAGCCTATGAATAAGTGGGGTTAGATGATTGTGACAATCCAAGTAGCAGACTAGGTTTTGAAAGACCCGACCATGCCATCGACATGGGAAGATTGAGAGGGACATGTAGGACTAGTTGACAGATGCATTGCATTAGGAATCAACTTGTACACAGTTCTAGTCTGAGAATAATCTATATCTAAGTATTGGGCATGACTAATTTCCTGCTCTTTAGTGACTACGCCACCCATGGCGACATTGTAAGCAATGGATGGTAACAACGATTTGGTGAACCACTAAGCCAATAAATGATTGGGGATGTGAGATTTAATTAATCATATGCATCTCCTCCACTCATGTATATGATCATAGACGTGGGTGGAGGTAGATTGTCCCAGTGAGGTTAAAAGTTTGGTACTCGTCGCATATCGAATTGGTAATTGGAAATGGGTGAGAAAAGTCATGGTAAGGGAATTAAAATAATTGTAAGACGAAGGAGTAAATTCAATGTACCACTTGGCCACTGACCCTATAAGAGTACGATGAAAAAGACACAATCTAATGGAGTCATCCATCAAGGGGTTGGAAGAAAACCAAAGATGGTAAGTCATAACATGAGTATTTGGATATTTTCCATATTTATCGTCAAATTTAGGAATATCCGATGGTAACTTATGGGAAGAAAATGGTGCATGGAAAACAAGATCATTGAACAACCTCAATAAATCTAGTAAATATAAGGTAGCCAATAATGGAAGTTGACGATTGATCGGTGGGTTGTGATAATATGGATGAGATGCTGGCAACCCATTAGGGCCATGACTAGCTTGGGATGGGCTTCCCATATAAGGATGTGCTTGGAGTGGTTGGTGTGGAAATTTGGGTACAATATGAGATGGTCCATCCTAAAAATATTTTTCTTTAGGAATATTCTAAGTCCATGATGAATTAGAAGTTCATGGATATGAATTTATGGGGTTAAGACTAGTAGGTGCTAAATGATCATAGGGTTCTGGTACAACTGTAGGACTGTCGATAGGAGATTGACTTACCATAAATGGTCTCCCCAGAATGGGATGTTTTCCACTAAATGAGGGCTTCCCCAAGCTAGGTATTGACTAGTGACATGATACCCACCAACCAGAGGTTTCCCTCAATCTGGGTGTTGATTTTCCCCAAGATACCCACCAGTCATAGATTGCCCAACAACTTGATATTGAGTCTCCCCTAGGGAAACTATAGGCCAAAGGTTCCCCCCTAGCAGGATATTGGCTCTCCCAAAGAAAACTATAGGCCATAGGGTTCTCCCCAATGATATATTGAGTCCCCCCAAGAAAACCATAGGCCATAGGTTTCTCCCCAGCGAGATATTGACCCCTGTTGTATTGATCAGTCAGAGATTGAATTCCAATTGGTTGGTCACTTCCTGAAATATTCTCGTTGGCTGAAGATTTCCCCCTAAATAAAGTGTGAACCCTCATGGAAGATGGACCAAAAATAGGATTCTCCTCAGAGTTTGGTGGAAAAGGTCAGATAGTTGGAGAAACTATCGTAATGTTACCAACTGGACTAGATGAAAACAAACTCAAACTGTTTGCTAAGAAATTATAATTTGGTGGTAATTGAGGTGCTTGATTTACATTCATTTGACTAAATTTGGAGGTAATTTGGGACATGGTCGTCCCTTCCGCAGAAGGAGGAGGAAGGGGTTACAAAATAGGAGCAACAATGGGTGTGGATACATGCGATGGAGAAAAGAATTGGGTTAGATTTTGTCTAAATCGTTCAAAACTGTTGTGTCCAGAGGGTGTTTCCCATATAGGTGTAGGATCCATGGTATCAGGTATCCTAATGGGGGTTACACATACATCACTAGAGTGATATTTCCCTAATGCCATATTCACCTCTTCAAAAGGTTGGGAAGGTAATCTAGGATAATTCTCATGTATAATCTTGCATGAATAATTAACTCTCACTAAAAGTGGATCCAAAGGATTTGTGAAAGGTGGGTTTGCAAGAGGGTTGAAGCCTTTTTGATAAACTACTATTGATCCCTCATAAGTGGGAGCAATGGAGTGGCTGCACTTCCACTTTATGAATAATTTTTTTCATCAACAGCCATTTCGGGAGAGGGGCCTTCTGGTGAATGGGGAGGCATGGGTTGATAATATTCAGGAGGTAATCCTTGCATCCTGTGGGATCGATGAAGGCCTCCGTCGTCAACCATGATGACTATGAAAAAATAAAAATGGAAATCCTAAGGCTAACTACCACAAGAATAAAAATCACTATGTAAAAAGCACTCACTAAAAATCTGAGGAGAAAACCATGCAAAGAAACCTTTGCACAAAGAAGCACTAGTTGGTGATAAAATACAACATCACAGGATTGATGCATGAAGGGGATGATTCTCTATGGGTGGGAAAGTTACATTGGCAACCTACTTAAATAAGTTACACCTTGGTCCAAGTCACCTCACTAAGAAGTGGGAAACCCTCCAAGGAGTCTGAGCGAGCTTGACCAACGTTAATCCGAGGTACAAGAAAATATTCCTCTATTGTTACCTTAGGTAGGAAGTCTAAAAGATTATGGCCTCTATGGTATCACCTTCTATACCAAAACAATGGGGGGACGATCAATGGTCCATATTACATGCAAGGGAAGGGTAGCTAAGCCGAAAATCCCCCTGAGAGATATCTCCCAAGTGATCCCAAAGTGTCTTTCGACACTATTTGTAATACATGCAACCACTACACCAAGACTAACAAAGTAGGGTGATTACTCTGCCAGTCCCAATGCGACCTCATGCTTGACCCTTGTGTTAGAAGGGATTCTAAATATAATGATATAGAAACTGGATTTCACTCCCTAACTCAAATATTTATTACTGATTTTGTAGCTTTGGAAAGTTGTTCTCACCACCTATTCCAAATCCCTTGGCCTAGACTAATGTTGGTTTACTACCAAAAATAAAGAAGAAAGGTTTCCATTGAATTTTATTAGCGCTTAATTTTATGGGCTTTTATTTACTCAATGTGTGGAAATGAAACCAATGATGTGAGATACTCGACTCCAAAAAAGGATGGAAAGAATGAAATGATTTTTTTTTTCATTCAATGAACTCTATCTATGAGAGGGAGAGGAATTTATATTTGTTTCCTTTAACAAAAAAAAAATATCTAAGCTAAAACCCAACCAATGCAATCAACAAGTAATACCCCATAAGAAAAAAAAGACTCAAGATATTCTTCAAAGCTACTACTTTTTGTAAAACAAAGACCTAAAACGTAACTTTAACTTTCTCTTGCAAGATTAAAAATATGTTTGACAAAATAAACCAATCTTTTTCTCTTTAATGAAAAAACATTGATCTATTCTTTTAACAAGTATTCACACAAAAGAAAAAGAGGAAACAAGCCACCACTGCCAATACCACAAGCAAGAAATCAAATAACTCAAGCAAGCAAACAAAAGACACTTACAATATTGGCTAAAAGAGAACTAAAAAAAAAGTTCAATAACACTCAAGAGACCAATTTCAAACAAGAAATCAATTAACACAAGAAAACCTCAAGTTTTGATCGAAGAGAATCTAAGCAAAGAAAAAAAAAACTTATGAATCAAGTAGTGAGAACAGTGTACGCAAGCATACAAATTTGGAGAAAAATAAAATGAACCAAATGGAACATGAAAACTGAAAAAAGAGATAGAAATGAATCAAACCAAAAACATAAAGGAAAGGGACAATCAAATTTATGTAACCACCTATAACTGATCACTAATATCCAATGAATAATCCCAAACAGTCACAATAATATCCAAACAAAAATCTAAGAATTAAACAAGAGACATGACTCTAAACTAGGCTGCTACAGGTGGATGCTCCCCCAGGGTAGCAGACAGAGAGACCAAAGGGGATGGTCGCTACAAAATGACCTAGAAGCATGCATCCATGATGCTCTATATCAGTTCTATAGGGAGAGACCATAATATTATGAACTCTATTTAATGACTCAGAGGTCTCAAAAGTTGAAAAAAAACTCAGACAATGCCAAAATTTCAGAGGTGGAAAGGCCAAGAGTGAGACAAAAAGAATCTAAGGATAAAAAAATTCAAGAGAACCAAGGGATAGGAACCAAAGAAGAACAAAGTGTTCTTTTCCATTGGATTCACCAATTTATGTGGAAGAGAAACTTCTCTTCAGATAAAGTAATTACTCTCTTTCTATGGTCCCCTAGAGAAATATAGAATGAAAACAAATGGTAACTGAAATTATCTAGGATCATTGTTCTATTTGTTTGTGGTAGGGTTGTATATAAAAGAAAATAAAGTAGTGCACCTCATTTTGACATTCATCCCTGCTGCTCCAATCCAATTAACCTCAATCCTAGAAGCTCCTTCAATGAATTCGATACTTGCAAGCACAAAGGGAAACAAGTCTTCTTCTATCACCTCCTAGGATTAGATGAAAATAATCCAACTTGGTAACTTACAATGAAGAGATCAAAAGAAAAGAATGAACAAGAAAACATAAGAGAACCAAGCCAAGTTATATTGATAATAATATGGAAAGTTACAACCTTTGTGTGACTTTGCTAACCTCCTAACCTTTTTCTTCAACCCTTAGATGAGATAGATTACTATTTAACAAAAGTTTGGCTCTCTTCTATGGAATCATAAGTTTAGTACATAATTCATCCTTTTTTTTTCTTTTCACTCACGAGAGTCCTGGTTATATAGATTCATATGAGCTCAACCACTTAGGATAAATTAGGGACTTGGTTGAGAAAAGAATAGATATTGGTAAGGGATGAGTTATATTCATAGTTATTCTTTCTCTCAATATAGGCAAGAAGGAGATTTGAATCATATATTGATAAAAAAGAAAACAAACTAGGAACCATCCATAAAGTCCTCGAAAGGTGCCCCTAGATTCATGGGATTTGACCAAATCAATATGGTCACTCCCCTAGAAGGGTAGACAAAGCAACCTGGTCACCCTTCTAACACTGTTTTAATGGGATGTTTGCTGTCCCAGAGTGAAAATGGGAGAGACCATGGTCAAATGAAGTCAGGACCGAGGGAAAAAGACAAGGAATGGAATGGAGGAAAATGGAAATGTGAATATTCTTTGACTTCAATGATGATTATGAGGTGTAATTACTTCCTACAGATTTCAAAATTGTGATATGCGACACTTAGCAAAGTGACAAAATGGTGTATAATAGAGGGCCATGAGTATTTTCCCAGTATTAGAACTTCCATATTGTACGCAACCTTTTGTCTTGGAATGTGACACATGTGGTGAAGGGATAGGGGAAATATTGATGCAAAACCAACATTCGATAGATTTCAAGAGAAAGAATCTAAGGAAGACTAAGAGGCTCTACCCAATCTATGATAAGGAAATTTTGGCCATCATGCATGCATTGGCCAAATTCAGACAATACTTGGTAGGAGGAATCTTTGCGGTTCGAACTAACTTCAACAACTTGAGATATTGACCTGAATGAAAGACAATATAAATGGGTGAGAAATGTGTAGGCATATGATTTCGACATTGAATATGTTAAGAGAAAGAAGAATATAGTTGTTGATTCCTTATCCAAGAGACCTGTAGCCTTCTCTATGACATAAATTGCAGTAGACTAGAAGCCCATTCTCTTGGTTCAATACTCCAATAATACCTTTTCTTGTGAGATAATGGAGGGTAGTATCCAAGATTATAGGTATATACTACATAGACAAGATCTATCATGTCCCTAATTAAACACTCAAGGGTAATATTTTGAGGGCAGGACATGATGCACCATTGGTAGGGCACCAAGGGTATCTAAAGACTTACAAGAAGGTTAGGGAGATATTATCATGGAATGGTATCAAAGGGGATGTACTTAAACATGTGAGGGAATGCATGACTTTCCAACATAAAAAGTTAGATTTCACACATCCTGTAGGACTGCTCCAACCCTTCTTGATCCCAGAACAGAAATGGGAGAGTATCACCATGGATTTCATCACATGACTACAAAAGGTGCAGTGAAGAGACTATATTTATGTTGTAGTGGATAAGTTCACTAAATATGCACACTTCATTTCCATTCCTATGGAGTACAACACATCTCAGGTAGAAAATATATTCTTCATGGTGGTGTTCAGACTCCATGGCCTACCGAGGAACATAATTAGTGATCGGGGTAGTATTTTTCCCAGTGCATTTTGGAAGGATTTTTTGATGTTATCTGGGACATAGTTGAATCCTAGGACTAGCTATCATCCCTAGACATATGGGAAAAATGAGATAGTGGATCAAAGGGTACCTGAGGAACTATGTATCAAGACATAAATGGGCATGGATAAAATGGTTACATATCGGTGAACATTGCTACAACACCACTCTTCACATTTCCATTGGGATGAACCCATTTAGGGAATTTTATGGATATGATGCTTCGTATTTTTTGGATTTGGAGTTTGGAGAAAGAAGAGATCCCAAGGGTAAGGAATAGTTATAGGAAAGTGAGGACATATTAAGAGTCCTAAAGGAAAATCTGTAGACTGCTCAAAATAAAAAAAAAATGTATGCAAATAGACATAGGGTAGAACACTGCTTTGAGGTTGGAGATCTCATCTTTCTTAGATTACATCCACACATAGAATCATTGATGAAGGGGAGTGGTGCAGAGAATCTTAATCTCCAATTTTATGTTCCCTACAATATGATCATGAGAATTGGGGAAGTAGCATACTATATGGAGCTATCAAAGGGTAGAAATATCCACAATACATTCCAAGTATTATACCTCAAGAAGGCATTGACACAACATATCACCGCTTTGATAGATATCCCTCCACTAGATGAGGAAGCACAGTTGGTTCTATCTCGTAAGAGGATAATTGACATCAGGGAGAAAAGTCTTAGGAGCAAGGTCATTCAATGATATTTGGTTATATGAAAGGAGGACCACTACCTGAGGAGCCACAACCAAAGGAGTCACTAGTGGAAACAAGCGCAAATGAAAAATGTCACAACTCAACCAAAATTGGGGTCACACCCACTGTTGGCCCTGGGTTATGGAAGCAAGCAAAGATAAAGGACGAAAAGGGAGAATGTGAACTTCACGGAATAAACAGTGGTTGTTACTGGGTCGACGTGAGCAAAAGACAATAAAAGATGGAGCGAAGCCTGAGAAATCAAGCCACTGGACAAGGAAATCGAGGATGACAGATAAGCAAGGAAGAAGGATCATGGACAATTCAACAAGAAGAAAAAGCCATCGTTGGACACTTTGGAGCACCGCTCATGAAGGAAGGAAGGACAGGTTTGTGAAGCCCTGAAAATATAGTTCAAGTTGACTTAGGGTGTTAGACACCTAGGGTTTTGGTATCTAGGGTTTTGAACACCTAGGTTTCGGCCTAAGGATGTCAGTGAGATATTGTAATGTATAAATAGAGGTCTAAAATAATTGGGATGGGTTGGTGTTATGATTATTGTTGTTGTATTTATTGTTGTGTGATCAAGCGAGTAGTAGTGTGTGAGAGAGAATTGCTAAGTGCGAGAGCCTTATGGTATTGCAAGATCTTCAGCTGCATGTGAAGATCAATCCTACAACTGGGTGCGCAGGGAGGGGAGAGAAAGAGAGTATAAGAAATAATATCTTCTAGCTAAGAGCACATACAAGAACTGTATTCCTTACCTTAATATATTATATCCCCTTTCTGTGGACGTAGCCCTAGAGAGAGGGTGAACCACGTATATTTTGTGTTGTGTGTGATTTGTATTTTATCTCTATCATTGATATACTATTATTGCATTACTGTTTTATATATGATAAGTAGATGTGAAGAATAGATCTAAGATGATAAGTAATATATGAATGCTATGTTTTTCTTGTGTTCGATCCACTTGATATTCCCTTTGGTTGTAGACATCTCTATCCTGCAACCCCTTCATAACTACTTCAAGTGAGATTGCATCTGCTTCACAGGTGTTGTCGAAAGGGCCAGTAGTTAGGACTTGTTGGTGTGCTCTTAGAGATGAACCTTGGGTCTTCTCCTGTGCCAAAAAATGGTTCCATTGCCAGGACATGAATATTTTTAAGGGAATGTCAAGGTGGTTCCCATCAAAGTCATAGATTCAAAAGTGGATAGAGGATAAAGAAAAGGACTTCGCTGAAGCCCAGAACAAGAACCCTAATCTTAGTTCA